>CAWUFW010001071.1:437375-720447 GCA_963921515.1 Calotriton arnoldi
TCCAGTGACAAAGTGAGCAAGGGTCCAGGGAAGACATGGCTTGGCAGTTCGGGCTGGACTGTTCCCATGAGGCACAGGGTCAGACTGATTTGCATATGGCCATGTCTGAACTGGGGTGGTGGAGTGAGCTAAAGAATGATGATGGATTAAACCCAGATCATTTGACTGGGGGTGAGTGTTTGATTTGCTCTAAAGCTCCGTCCATCATCCCCCTTTGGTATCGCTTTGTTCGCCTTAAGTTGGCAGGGTATGCCCAGACGTGGGTCCCTTGCTCACTTTGCCACTGGATTCAAGATAGCCTGGCTGATGACGGTTATGAACCCGAAACCGGTCCTAGGATGCTTGTTTCCGGTCCAGGGAAGACATGGCTTGGCAGTTCGGGCTGGACTGTTCCCAAGAGGCACAGGGTCAGACTGATTTGCATATTGCCATGTCTGAACTGGGGTGGTGGAGTGAGCTAAAGAATGATGATGGATTAAACCCAGATCAGTTGACTGGGGGTGGGTGTTTGATTTGCTCTAACGCTCCGTCCATCATCCCCCTTTGGTATCGCTTTGTTCGCCCTAAGTTGGCAGGGTATGCCCAGACATGGGTCCCTTGCTCACTTTGCTACTGGATTCAAGATAGCCTGGCTGATGAGGGTTATGAACCCGAGACCGGTCCCAGGATGCTTGTTTCCGGTCCAGGAAGACATGGCTTGGCAGTTCGGGCTGGACTGTTCCCATGATGCACAGGGTCAGACTGATTTGCATATGGCCATGTCTGAACTGGGGTGGTGGAGTGAGCTAAAGAATGATGATGGATTAAACCCAGATCAGTTGACTGGGGGTGAGTGTTTGATTTGCTCTAACGCTCCGTCCATCATCCCCCTTTGGTATCGCTATGTTCGCCCTAAGTTAGCAGGGTATGCCCAGACGTGGGTCCCTTGCTCACTTTGCCACTGGATTCAAGATAGCCTGACTGATGAGGGTTTTGAACCCGAAACCGGTCCCAGGATGCTTGTTTCCGGTCCAGGGAAGACATGGCTTGGCAGTTCGGGCTGGACTGTTCCCATGAGGCACAGGGTCAGACTGATTTGCATATTGCCATGTCTGAACTGGGGTGGTGGAGTGAGCTAAAGAATGATGATGGATTAAACCCAGATCAGTTGACTGGGGGTGGGTGTTTGATTTGCTCTAACGCTCCGTCCATCATCCCCCTTTGGTATCGCTTTGTTCGCCCTAAGTTGGCAGGGTATGCCCAGACATGGGTCCCTTGCTCACTTTGCTACTGGATTCAAGATAGCCTGGCTGATGAGGGTTATGAACCGAAACCGGTCCCAGGATGCTTGTTTCCGGTCCAGGGAAGACATGGCTTGGCAGTTCGGGCTGGACTGTTCCCATGATGCACAGGGTCAGACTGATTTGCATATGGCCATGTCTGAACTGGGGTGGTGGAGTGAGCTAAAGAATGATGATGGATTAAACCCAGATCAGTTGACTGGGGTGAGTGTTTGATTTGCTCTAACGCTCCGTCCATCATCCCCCTTTGGTATCGCTATGTTAAGCCCTAAGTTAGCAGGGTATGCCCAGACGTGGGTCCCTTGCTCACTTTGCCACTGGATTCAAGATAGCCTGACTGATGAGGGTTTTGAACCCGAGACCGGTCCCAGGATGCTTGTTTCCGGTCCAGGAAGACATGGCTTGGCAGTTCGGGCTGGACTGTTCCCATGAGGCACAGGGTCAGACTGATTTGCATATGGCCATGTCAGAACTGGGGTGGTGGAGTGAGCTAAAGAATGATGATGGATTAAACCCAGATCAGTTGACTAGGGGTGAGTGTTTGATTTGCTCTAACGCTCCGTCTATCATCCCCCTTTGGTATCGCTTTGTTCGCCCTAAGTTGGCAGGGTATGCCCAGACGTGGGTCCCTTGCTCACTTTGCCACTGGATTCAAGATAGCCTGGCTGATGAGGGTTATGAACCCGAAACAGGTCCCAGGATGCTTGTTTCCGGTCCAGGGAAGACATGGCTTGGCAGTTCGGGCTGGACTGTTCCCATGAGGCACAGGGTCAGACTGATTTGCATATGGCCATGTCTGAACTGGGGTGGTGGAGTGAGCTAAAGAATGATGATGGATTAAACCCAGATCAGTTGACTGGGGGTGAGTGTTTGATTTGCACTAACGCTCCGTCCATCATCCCCCTTTGGTATCACTTTTAGAAGTTGGCATTTCTGTGTGCTATGTGTCTTTGTGCCTGCCTGATGTGTATTGCAGGTCTGGCTCTGGAGTGACAGGGGCTGGTGAGGTGCCGTGGCTCCAGAGGGGCTGGGTGAGTCAGCACTAGGCTGAATAGGCAGACCTGCATTTGGAGTAGTGGGAGGAGTAGCCCCTGACCCTGAATAGGTCTATGCTTGCCTTGTACAATGCTAGCTCCGCCCCCCTGTGGGGTGTCTGGGTCCAGGACCTACTCTGACAATGAGGGTGTTTGCGCACTGTATAGAAATGTTGGAGTGCACCCCAGAACTGGTTTGGACCGGGTCTAGGCCTGTGCCAGGGGGAGAGAACAAAGACACATGTGGTATAAGTACTGGGGCTGTGACCCCATGAAAGTGTGCTGCTTGGTGCTGACTTGGAACTGGTAGCCAGCAGGCTGCTGGACTGCCAGGAGGAACCGCCGCCCGGGACCAGGCTGTTACCTGCTGGGGAGGGGCTGGAGGGACTGCCCCTCTGCTTAGGGTCCCTGCGTGCTGGCCTGCCTGCTGTTCCTGTGCCCAGCTCTGCCCCTTGTGACTTTGGGGGGCTCAGCGCATGGTGAGCGCTATTCCCAGCTAACGATCCTGCTGCCCATGAGTGGCCAGGGAGCAGTGCTTTCCCCTGCCCTGCAGTTCGGGCTGTGCCGCACTCTCGCTCCTTGGACAGGACGAGTGGAGCTGAGGGACGAAGTGCTCCCTCGAAGGAGACCAGCGAGTGGAGAAAGCTCTACCACGGGTAGAGCAGTGCTGTGCCGTGTGCCATCAAGCACCCCTTGACAAGAGACGCCGCCGATCCCCAAGGCGGGGTGGGGGCCTACCCCGCACTCGGTCTCCAGAAAGAGTTATGGCTCATGGCCACCGCCACCGGAAGTCAGGCGTGACTGTGCCTGGTTGTGGGCGGAGCCGGTAGGAGAGATGGAGCCAGAGCCTCGCGGGCTCCTGTGCCAAGGGAAACAGGAAGTCAGGTGAAAGACGCCTGGTGGTGGGCATGGCCGCATTCCCAGAGCGACGCCTGAGAAGAGATCGAGGAGCCTGGTTGGTATTCCCCACATTGCCGCAGCTGCGCCGCATGAGCGCGGGCAGCTGCAGTCTTTGCTTTCATATCGGGGGGGTTCTCCATTGACGGAGACACGGTGTGCTACACCCCCGCCCTCCCCTTTTGCTTACGGTGGTGAAATACTCCGCGGTGTTGCAGCTGCGCCGCATGGTCGCGGGCAGCTGCTCCCTTATCAGATCTTCGGGGGCACTCTTCCTTGACCAAGACTGGGTCTGTTACACCCCCGGATTGGGTGCGCTGGGCACCAGGGTCTTTCTTTTGGTGATTAGGTCGGGACGAGCCCAAGACGGGGCCCCCAGGTGATTACAGCCCTTTATGGTGTAGGCGGGCACCTGGCCCAAAGAACCTACCAGGAGGGGGATCGGGGTAACGAGCAGTAGCTCGGAGGTCTGTACTGTGGATATTGTGTAACCCCTGATCCTGCCTGTGATTTATATGGGTACTGTGACTAAGGTCCACTACGATGCACGAGGGTAAGGCCCAGTGTAGAAGTGTTTATAATGTGTGCACATTACTAATGAGCTGCAGTAAGGATGCACTGCACTACTGCTGATACTTTTCTTATGCCTAATGAGATGATGCATAATGTGTTTATGCCTAATGCTTATGCATAATGTGTTTATGCCTAATGTGATGATGCTGAGTACAGTATTTTACCAGTAGTTGCTGGTTGTTTTATATTTACTACTTGTGCTTTCCAATGGTTCTGACAGTGGCCCGATTGGCCCTGACATGTATATAAGTCCCCTGTAAAGTATTGCCTAGTGCCAGGTGGCACAGTGTACATTTGTGATTATGTTCTAATGTGTTTATGATAATACAAAGGCTATTTTTACATAACCTTGTGTGGAGCTTCCTTTGTGGTGTGCCTAGTGTGTCGCTGCTGTGTGTGTGTGTGTTGCGCAAACGCTTTACACATTGCCTCTGGGATAAGCCTGACTGCTCATGCCAAGCTACCAAGGGGGTGAGCAGGGGTTATCTTCAGTGTGTAACTCCCATGCCCTGACTAGAGTGGCAGATTCTGCCTGGCTTAGGCGCTTGCCCTAGCCAACCAGAAATCCCATTTCTAACAATAACATCTTGTTTGGCTTGTTTGTTTGAATGTATTGAGTTGTATTTAAGATAACAGGTTTCAATAGCCATACATTTCACATGATGTTATGGTGCTTGTAAGTGTTTGTACTCACAATAACAAACAACATATATGTGTTTCACATAGCAAATGTCGGTTCCCTTCCTCCCGCAGATTTACAAAAGGTATGTTCAAATTACAATTTTGCAAGTGTTGTGAATGTCTCATTGAAATAACTACAACTACCATGATGCATTGTTTCTGTTTTGTGATAATAATATATCATTTTACTCATTCTCCCTTTTCTATCATAGTTTCACCTAGAGTAAAGTGTAATTTATTGATCAATCTCTAGCTTAATGCTCTCTTTTTAAGAAACTTTGTGCTGAGTTTGGTATGCTGTCTTTTACTTGTCATGTCATTTAAATCAATCAATCACAAAATTTGTAGAGCGCACTACTTACCCGCGAGGGTCTCAAGGCGCTGGGGAGAGGGAAGGGGGGGGGGCGCTGCTACTGGTCGAACAGCCAGGTCTTGAGTAGCCTCCTGAAGGTCAGCAGGTCTTGGGTCTGCCGTAGGCTTAGTGGAAGGGTGTTCCAGGTCTTGGCGGCGAGGTGTGAGAAGGATCTGCCGCCGGTGGTTGTTCTTCGAATGCGAGGGACGCTGGCGAGGGAGAGGTCGGCGGAGCGGAGCTGGCGGTTGGGGACGTAGAAGAAGAGTCGTCTGTTGAGGTAGGCTGGGCCAGTTTTGTGGAGTGCCTTGTGTGCGTGGATGAGGAGTTTGAAGGTGATCCTCCTGTCGACGGGGAGCCAGTGCAGGTTCCTCAAGTGGGGGGTGATGTGGCTGTGGCGTGGTACGTCGAGGATCAGGCGTGCGGAGGCGTTTTGTATGCGTTGCAGTCGCCTGATGAGCTTGGCCGGGGCTCCCGCGTAGAGGGCGTTCCCATAGTCAAGTCTGCTACTGACGAGGGCCTGGGTAACTGTTCTTCTTGTGTCTGTCGGGATCCACCTGTAGATCTTGCGAAGCATGCGGAGGGTGTTGAAGCAGGAGGAGGAGACTGCGTTGACTTGCTTGGCCATGGAGAGCGTTGAGTCGAGGATGACTCCCAGGTTGCGTGCGTGGTCGGTGGGTGTCGGGGGTGCTCCCAGCGTCGTTGGCCACCAGGAGTCGTCCCAGGCTTAGGGGTTGGAGCCAAGGATGAGGACCTCTGTTTTTTCCGTGTTCAGCTTTAGTCGGCTGATCTTCATCCAATCGGCGACGGCCTTCATTCCTTCATGGAGATTGGCTTTGGCGGCGAGGGGGTCCTTGGTGAGGGAGAGGATCAGTTGAGTGTCGTCGGCGTAGGAGATAATGTTGAGGTCGTGCTGTCTGGCGATGCGTGCGAGCGGGGCCATGTAGATGTTGAACAGTGTTGGGCTGAGGGACGATCCCTGGGGTACGCCGCAGACGATCTCGGAGGCTTCGGATTGGAAAGGTGGGAGGCGGACTCTCTGGGTTCTGCCGTCGAGGAAGGAGGTGGTCCTTAGTTTCACAAATCAACCTTTGTTGCCCTCTAAAATTTAAGGCATTTTTCCGCTACACTCGAGCCCTGACTCACAAAGGAGGAAGATGATTTAGGGGGTACTACACCACCCGAAAATGGATTATTACCCATGAAGACAGTGAAACAGGAGGCTATACTTCTTGCTATTTAAAAGTCACACAAGTTTGGAAACCACAACCCCTATGAAGTCCATAGAGGACGAAACACATTGGCTGGGCTGACTGAAACATTTAATATATTGAAAAATCAATATAAGTTGGATACTGGACGCATTCTTAAGACTCCTGACAACTGAATCTCATTTTTTGTTCAACATTGTTATATTTGTTAACATTGGATTGCCTCAATTTGGGCCAGAAACAAAACAATATCGTGGATGCTCCTTTTCTAATTGTTGTGGTGTAAATGTAAAATGACATGCTGAAGAAAAGTGGCATATGTATAAACTGAACTCTGTACTGTTCATATGATGACTAACGCTAAACATCTCTCTAAGTTTTGTAAATGTCTGCTTTTTATCCTGCTAGGCTTGGACTGGGTAATTTAACATATGCCTCTCTACTCTGTTGAGTTGAATGGTTGGTGCATTTCATGTATACTTACTAAGTAATTTTTTTCATTTCAGGACATCTTCTTACCTGTTTATTTGAAGTAGTTTTGTATTAAACATAAACTGTGTATTTAATTCATTTATCATGAAAAGGTCTAATCATAATATCCATTTCTTCTTCCCTTTTAGGTTGCTACATTATATTTGATAAACAATCATTGGAAGTGTAATCCAAACTTTTACAAATTATAATTTTTCTTACACTTGTGGTATGTTCAATAACCAGAGCATGTTGGGAAACATCTGTGTCTCAGGAAACCTCCACTCCAACTCAGGATCAAGCCTTCAGGTAGGACTCCACTCCTGAAAGTCCGGATGAAGAGGAGCGGCCTGGTCCATCTCATCTGCCTGGGCTGACGGCATCAGTGCGTGTCCCTCGGCCCACACCTACACCTCCCACCCCAGCTGTTGCAACTCTTCAGCAGACTGATACCTCCATTTCCTGTGTCCAAAGCAACATAACCCCCATCTTGCGCCCCCCAAAGTCCTGCCTGGTGATGAGACTGCACCACCATCACCTTCAGTTCAGCCAGGACCTAGTGGGACACACACTGGCTCATGGCCACAGGTTAGTGGGGGTAGGGATCATGGGAAGGATCCTGTGGGCGACCATAGTGAGGCCACTGGGGTAACTGTTACCCAGGCCACCATCAACCAAGTCTTGGGAGAACTCCATTAGTCTAAAGACATGATGAGCAAGGTTCTTACAGTGCTCCAGGACATGAAGCAGTTGCAGAGGGAGCACAATGTTCAGATGGAAAATCTGAACTCCAATTTGGGCTCCTTGACTGGGGTGCTGCAGGACATTTTACACCCATATGTGCAGGGCTTTTCCTGCATCATCTTCCCCTTTCTGTGGTCAAGCTACATCTGGCCCTACTACATCTACCTCAGCCGCAGAAAGGGAGGAACTGCCACAACAGAAAAACATTTGCACCCACCTCAGTCCCTGAAACTGTGGATCAATCAGCCCCCTGCAGGAGCACACGTTCATCCGGACCACCAGGAGTGGATGGTAAGACCACCACCAAGAGACGCCAAACCTAATTTCCTCCAGTGTGTGACCACCATTCACTCTGTAGACTATTTTCTGAACACATTGACCTTTCTGAGGCCAGTTAAATTTTGGGCATTGGACTTCAAACAATTCTGTCTCAACAATTATGGTTTAAAACCTCATCAACTAGTATAGTATTTCATTTAACTCGAAACAGAGTGTTCTGTCAAAGTTGTATTAAACATAACAAACCATAAATAACCCATACACTCAGTGCCCTTTTTACATTTCCAGTTCCATACCTTGCCACCATGGAAGAAGGGGATATAAGGAAAAGAATTAGATTAAAGAGGCAATATATTATTGGTTTATGTCATCAGCTGGTGCTAGATATTCTGCTTCAAAATAGGAATTGCACAACAATAACACCAATAGTTCTGAATCCCGGCAGTACTCAATTTTGTGGCCACAGGATCAGTTCTGTATACTGTTGCAGTATCTGGAAGAATGCCACAGCCAACCTTAAGTGGTGTGCTACCAGATGTTCTTTCTACAATGATGAGACACATCAACATAGTCATACACTTAACCCAAAATGTGCATTTGGCCAATGTGAAAGGGAATGATTCTGCTTTTGGTTTACTACCACATGTGGTTACAACAAGTCAAGCAGCACATATTGACTTGGTGCCAACAATCAACAGAAAACAAGTCAAATGGAATCTAGCAACTTCCATTCAATCACTGCAAGTTGTCTCAGTACAAGATATGTACACACATAGTCTGTGTGTGTCTTCCACAGGAACAACCCATTGTGCCTTTGTGGTTTGAAACAGCACCATTTAGATGCAAATGTCACAACTTTGACGTGTCCAAGTGAAAATGACATGGTGAAGATACCTAAAACAGATCAAAACAAAAAAATGAGTAATGAAACATGATAAAATTGACATATTACAAAGTCATCTTTTTGAGGACACATTTTCTAATACACTATCAGAGATAGACAATCAAAATGAACACAAAAGTCAATGTGTCAGAACTTTGAACAACAAAGACCTGTGTCCTAAATTTCCTTGAACTCATCCATCCTACAAAATGTCTAGCACATACTTTTTTCCTCATTACATCAATAGCTGGTTTAACAGTTAATGTGATAATATGTAAAGAGATACTTACACTCATGTGATGAAGTTGTGAATGACATCCTGACGTAACTCAACTCCTTCTTCGTCACCACTATCATCTTTATTTGGCATTTCAGGATCCTCCACCAGTGGCTCTCCATAATCTGCGATGTAAGGGATGGTCTGTCGCAGGGCTATGTTGTGTAGCATGCCATGGTTATTTGGTACACTTTATCGGGTGAGTAGAGGAAGGCTCCAGCAGTCTTGTCCAGACAGCAAAATCTGGCCTTTAGGCACCCAAAAGCCCACTTCACTTTCCTCTGTGTTCTTACATGGGCCTCATTTAAGCAGGCATCTGGTGGCATTGTTGGATGCCTCAGTGGTGCCAACGACCATGGTCAGTTAGGATAAGCTGAGTCTCCTAAATGGAACAAAAAGAAAAGAGCCAAGATATGTAACACCATTTCAGATGATTCCCCTTGAAATTACCATAACAATATTATGTCAGATTGTACTTACCAACAAGCCAGGCACTCTCATGTCTGAGTTGCAACATTTGCAAGGGTATTCTGCTGTTCCATCGTACAAAGGACTCACAGGCTGATTCGGGGAAACACACACAGATGCTTGTGATGTACAAATCATCCAAGCAGTCAACTTGCACATTAAATGAATGAAAGTGCTTCCGATTCTGGAAGAATTGTTCCCTGACATGTGGTGGCACTAGGGCAATATGTGTGCCATCAATTGATCTACCCACATGTGGTAGGCAACCCCAAGCATAGAAATCGCAATTCACATTTGCAAAATCCTCATGTCATGAAAACTGGATGAAGCTGTTGGTGTGTTTCATCATTGACCTAAGAACTTCTTGTAGCACACCACTGAAAGTTGGTTGTGATATTCCATCAGATACTGCCACAGTGTTTTGGAATGATCCTGTGGCCACAAAATGAAGTACCGCCATGAGTTTGACAATTGGTGTAATAGATGTGGGATTTCTGTTGTGAGGCATAAGGTCTAACTCCAGCTGATGACATAAATCCAGTATAGTTTGCCAATTCAATCTGAACTTTTTGATAATATTCAGTTCTTTCATGGTGGCAAGGTCTGGAAAAGGGCGGTACACTTGAGGCTGTTTCCTCCTCGGGAAACATCCATTACAACGCAGTCATAACAACGCACCACCTTTACAACCCGGCTGTTATAACGCAACAGCCTTTACATCGTACAAGTGTAGTTTCTAAAAATGCGTTGTGATGGCATGCGTTGTAAAATCATGCGTTGTAATGAATGCTGCGATGTAAAAACCGCTTTGTAAAAGCATGCGTTGTAAATGTTTGCATTGTAATCTCATACATTCGTCTCCTCACTCTCCCAGGGTTTAAATGTCTGCATTGGAAGAAGTGTGAACATTTTAAAACATTTTATACATACATATATTTGATTATTAACACAAATGTAGTGTTAAAAATAAATATTGTTTTACAATATATTTAAAATGTCTTTATTATTTTGGTCATTTTTACTTCACAAATGTCATTTTGTAGCTGACAATATTTTAAATATGAAAAATTATGTAAAGATTTCATTTTTAATGTATTTTTTACACACATTTTTTTCTATATTTTCTCAAACAAAATACTGTCACTGGTGGTGTAAACAACACTGTGCCAATATGACATTCAACCACAGTAACGCACTACTTAAAAGTATTTTTTTAAATACTGGAGTGTCCTTTGTAGTTAGTTTCAATATGTAAACACAGTAGCTACCATTTTGAGTAGTGGTGACTCACTTAACAATCACAATCACACTATTTGCCCTTCTAAAATGGCAGCCACCTCACATCGCAGTCAGGACATTTGCAATCAGATGTCCACAGCGGAAGTTGACCTTGTAGTCGGTGTTCAACTCCACGACGGACACAGCCATAGGCTAATGTGTGTGAATGCAACATACAAAGGCCAATGGCTGTCTCCGTGTCTGCTGACGATCGCATACGTCGCGTACATTTATCCAGCGGTTCGAAAAAAGCTCACTTGCCTCCTAACACTGCAGCCATCAAGACCTTCTCCTCTTTTGCTGCTGTTACTGCCCTCTGGGAGGAACGATAGCAGGTCTTAAAGGTGAGAGGGCCCCTGCCTTCTCATCAGAGGAGCTGGAGTTGCTGGCACAGGAGGTCCTCTCCCTGTATGGCCAGCTCGATGGCTCACCAGAGGAACAGGTACATGTCTGAAATGTATATGTGAATCTGTCTAACTGCTTTTTTCCATTAACACAGGTTACAATGTCCCTTTGAGTTCCTGAGTGAAGTGTAGTGAGTGATGTGAAGTGTCATATATTTTGTTCCTTACATAGGACAATGATGTTGGGAATTCCTAAGCACTTTACAATGTTAAAAAACAACATTTGTATGTGTTGTGTGTTTAAAGCCCTAGATTCTAATTGGTGTGCATGTAGAGATATATCTATGTATATGCTTGAATTACAGGTGACGTGTAGAAATCTCACATCATGTAAATTAGAAAACACATTATCTTGTCTTCACAACTGTACGTATATATGTTTTCTGTACAAACCATAGGAAAAAGATTTTTGCCATATGTATCATCCCACAAATCACTCACCCTAAATCAGAGGTCTCCAAACAGTTGATTGGGATCTACCAGTGGCGTCCAGACACCTTCAGAGTAGCACACAACCTTGAGGTCAGTTATTAGATGGGCACAAGGTCATTTTTCCATATAAACATTAGGGGAAGGCTGTGTTCATTTGACATCATGATCACCAGGTTGCAGATGGCAGGGCATGTTGTTTAGCCTTCAGTATTTCACAATGTTTTGCACTGATCTGAAGTAGCTCACATCACAGAAAATGTAGGAGCCCCGTGGGCTAGATGATGTCACTGGCCAGAATTTCTGAGTGTAGGACATGACAAGGGATGAGGGTAGTCAACAGGTCACTTCAAAGATGTATATTAACACCTCCTAATGGTCCGCATTTTTGTGGTGGCTGAGAGCCCAACAGCAGCAACAGGGTGTCAAATTCTTATGTGAGTTTCACGTTACATGACTAATATTTTGTTACAACCAGGATTTTTCCAATCACATTAAGGGTGATGCATGTCCAATGCACAAGAAGAGTTCATGAAGGTGTAAGTTTTGCACAATGTGTATGATGATGTGCTTTGTCTATTAATTTTTAGGAAAGGATCCCACCTGATTCCTGTTCACTACCAAAGGACTGTAATGAGAAAACACATGACTGTCCAACTAAATATATACATCAGGTTGTTTGAAGTCATGAGGGACAGTTCTACCATACAGGCCAAAAGTCTTTGATATGTCAATTGTGATGCTCCTTCTTTATTGTGGATGATGTAATGGTAGACCAATTACATGTGACATTGCATACTATGCAGTTATGATATAGTGGATGTTCCCAACAACACACTGTACTAATTTGAGATATTTTGGAGTCAAATGTGAATAAGTAGTTGCTTTGTACTAAAGTGGATTAGTAATGTATCAGCCCCATTGGGCCCGATTCACAGAACTAATCTGAGACAAAATCCTAAACTTACTACTTTTGGTATTCACAGAAGGCATTTAGTAGTAGTAAAGTTAGGATTTTGTCTTAAGTTTGTCTTAAGTCTGTCTTAAGTCTGTCTTAAGTTTGTCTTAAGTCAAACTTGAGACAAAATCCTAACTTTACTACTACTAAATGCCTTCTGTGAATACCAAAAGTAGTAAGTTTAGGATTTTGTCTCAGATTAGTTCTGTGAATCGGGCCCTATGTATCTACTTATGCTATTGGAGTCATTTGTCAATCCACAATGACAATATGTCTAAATTTCTTCAACAGCATAGGTAAATACATATTGTGTGTTACATTGATAAGCTATTTCAGTACTGAAAGCATATAATATGTTTTACATTTCTGCAATACTTGATTTACTTGAGCTAAGTGTTACCATAGTGAAATGGCTAAACAAAGGTGTCAGGCTTTCAGTTTCTACAAATATTGGTACAGCATTGCAGTATTTGTTGACACACATTGATTCATATTTTACTCTTAGTGTATGTCATTAATGCTTTGACCGTGTTTGCCAATGCTGCCGTTCATAAGTTAGACAGGTGCTGCTACCCCAAGGAGGCGATTCCGCATGCATATCCAAACAAGTCTTTGCGAAGCTGCATTAATGACATACACTAAACAAGTCTTTGTGAAGCAAAAAATGTAGCGTACTCAGGAGTCCACAAAAATACGTTTTTATTCCACCATATCTAAGAAACCCGTTTCGGCTGTGACGGCCTTTGTCAATGATGGTGGAATAAAAACATATTTTTGTGGACTCCTGAGTGGGCTACATTTTTTGCTTCACAAAGACTTGTTTAGTGTATGTCATTAATGCAGCTTTTTGGACCTTGTACACACAGTCGTCCAAAGGTATATTTGGTGTATATCCTAATTGGTGACATAAGTTCACTATTCTGGAGAACAAAAGACAACCATTCAGAGGTTTTCAACAGTTCCTCAAGAGAAATGATTATAGTTAGGAGACAAGATCATATTGATGTTTGAGCTTTCATGGGGAATTACAGAACTGTGAGCAAATGGTATCTGAAGATGTTCCCCACATGATGATGATGTAAAGAACCAAAGTTTGTGAGGCGTGTAATATGGAAACTAGGAAAAAGTTTTTTGCCCAAAGTTGTTGATAAGTTCTATTCACACAGCAATAACACTATTGTATATGTTTTTTCGGCATCATGTGGAGCTGGCAAAGAAGATGATGCCCTATTCCCTTCCGAACCCCAATCCACCATTAACAAATGCAAATGTACCCCTTTCACACCCCAAACCACCCCTTCTACATCCCAACCCCCCTACCAAGCACAAATCTACCCCGTCCACACCTCAACCTATCCCTTCCACGTCCCAATCCACTCCTACCAAAAGCAAATCTACCCCTTCCAACCAGCAACCCACCTCTTCCATATCCCAATCCACCCCTACCAAGCACAAATATACCCCTTCCACCCCACAACCCACCCATTCCACATCCCAACCCCCTCCCAAACACAAGGGTACCCCTCCCAACCCCCCCAATGTAAGATCTTTGAGGTACCCACTGGATTCCCCTTTCTCAGGATGCTCCCCATTGGCAGTGAATTAGGAGACAAGCTATGCGCTACTGCACAACAGTGCACAATTTTGGACTTGATGGACTGCCATTTGACTTTAATATTATTTTGAGAGTTGTATCTCATTTTGTGGAATAAATCCATACTTTTGATTTCACCAAATTAGTCCTGGCATTAATTTTCCTTTTGTTTCATTCTTGACAATGTTTCTGAGTAAAATGTGAAGTAGTTATTTTTCTTTACCATGATGGAAGTTAATACAACAGATTTTTTTAATGTCCAATTTGTCAAGTGCATACACTGGTTAACATAGTATGTGATGGTCATTTGAATTTAGGTGCAGGCATTCATCATAGTAATGGCCGCTTGCACCAACTAATTGATGTTGCAAATGTTATTTGGCTGTGTTACTACAAGTCTGTTTGTTTCACCTTGATTACTGATCAGTATGAAAACCTTTGTGACAATTGAAATTGTATACAGTACAGGACTTGCACTAGACAAGGGAAAATGTTACATGGATCTATGGGCCAGATGTACGACCATTGGAAATTGCGACTTGCAATTTGCGCTCGATTGCGAGTCGCAAATTGCGAGTCGCAATTTCCAATGTACAACAGTGTCTGAGACACTGTTTGCGATTCTCAATGGGGTCGCAAATTGTATGCCTCATGAATATTAATGAGGCACTCGCAATTTGCGACCCCATTGAGAATGGCAGGCCCTCTCAGGTATGGTGGCCTGCTGGGCTCAGCAGACCTCCATGTCTGGGACTGCTTTTAAATAAAGCAGTTTTTTTTTAAAGGCAGCCCGTTTTCCTAAAGGAAAACGGGATGCATTTAAAAAAAAATGAAACGTTTTTGTTTCATTTTTTAAGGGCAGGTAGTGGTCACTGGGATCACTGCCTGCCCCTAAAAAATATTTTCCCCTGCATTTGCAAAGGGGAAGGGGTTCCCTGGGGACGCCTTCCCATTTGCGACTGCATTACCACCCTCTTGAAAACGGCGGTAAATTGCAAGTGTTTTGCAACGGCAATTGCAGTTGCAAAACATTCATACATAAGGCTGCGAATCGCAATTAGGAAGGGATGCCCTTGGAATGCCCCTTCCTTATTGCGAGTCGCTAAACACTATTTTTGGAGGCGATATTTTTTGCGACTCACAAAATAGTGTTAGTACATGGCCCACATGGATTTTGCATGCTCAAACGGGTCGCAAACCCGTTTGCGCATGCAAAATCCCGTCGTACATCTGGCCCTATATGTTGAATACTTCTAATTTCTGACTCACATTGATTTTACTGTTATTTTCTAAGGTAAAGGTTACACCTTGTCTAGTGCAATTTCTACATCATGTTACATTGTACTTATCCCTATGATGTGTGTTGCATATCTTTTTAATATGGGAATTTTGGACATTTCTTTAAACACATCTGCATGGTGACCTTTTGATTTTTTTGGGATATCCTTTTTTGTGCAAGTGTCCATTTTTTAAAGGCAGCTTGTGCCAAATTTATAAATACAATGTGATCATACAGGTGTGTTTCTTTACATTTCTTAACCTTCAACATTATAGAGATATACATTTCACATTGAATGCTATTGCTTGTAAGAGAGATTTATAAATGCACGAGTCCTGTGCAAATGTTAACAGACAAGTCAATAGGTAACAGGTAAAAGTGTCACTTACAGTCGATTGCGTCCACGACGGTGTTGGTTTTGTTCGTCATCACGCAGCAGCTGCAGCACTTGGAAGGTCGAATCCATGCCTGAGCAGGAAGTGTGAAAGTAAGAAAAGGTGAGTTTCTGCCTTATATCCTTCCAGTCTGCCACCTCAGGTGTGGAGGTTTTACCACCACAGTCACGTCGGCGGGAAGGCATATCATGATTGGGCCGGCGGGGAAACTGGCAGTCCTCCATCCGACAGCCGTTTTTGTCTATCCCGCCGTCGACGCCGTTGAGATTTCCTGGCAGTGAAGGCGGGCTGCGGCTGTCTTTTGTCTATGCAATCTTCACCAACTAAATAGAGTGGGCAGACCACCAAGCTGGTGGGCGGAAAGACTGTCAAAAAAGCGATGGCATGACTCTATCTGCCAAGATCTAAATCAGGCGAGTCGCTAAACGCAGCCGTAAGTCTGAATTAAAATGCGTTTCACCAGTTTGATCTATTTTCCAAAAATAATGTTGGGGTTCTACTGTCCCCTGGTGTGAAATGTTAATGTAAATGTGTGAATCCCCTCTTAATTGCCTCAAAGAAGTCAGATCCTTTTCACATTAAGTAGATGGGAAGATTAAATCACTTTTTGAGGCATGGGAGATTGAATCAGTTCTTGAGGCATGCTACAGTAGAGTTCGTTGTTCTCCGATCTAAAGTAGTACATTTTCACCAATTGAAATCTGGACATGAATAAAACCATTTTAGAACAAGGGGAAATGTTCCCTTTCTGGAGGAGAGTATGTTTAGTAGAATACAATGGCCAATTGTTATATTCCATATAAGTACCCTATATAGGAGCAGGTAACACTGCAACCTTTCACCTATATCCTTCCCTACATTTGATACATAACGGTTCATAGGGACTGACCTTTTACCTAGATACGACACTGCATTCAGAACGCAGGTTTTTCCCTGGTTCAATACTCATACATTATGCATGAGGCTTCTTGGAAGCACAGCGGGACTCACAGCAGGACGAACATCTCCTGTATAATATCTATGTTAAAGTTCAGGCCTGACGTCATCCTTTAGGCTGACACAGTAACACAGCAAGGTAGGACCCCTGGGGAGACCTATGGGTATATATACATCATATCTTGCTTAGACAGAGAGAGGAGACTGTGACTTCCCGGCTGACACACTGGCCAGAGACGCTGAGGTTCCTGCATGCAGACGCTCCAGCTAGCAGTGGTCTAACATCCCTCACGGGGTGTCCAACTTGAGACCAGGACGGAGTCCCACGTTCTCTAAACTCTCAGGTAATGGGGTGGACTAGATCCTAGAGGGATTCTTGGCATAACACCTACATAGATGCTAGGTACATTTAGGTACATCTAGTTAGGGAGGCATCGTAGCAGTACGCACTTTTTATCATGTGTTTTATGTACTTGGATTTATTCATGATTTCTGCAAGATGGTAGAACTATACCATCCCTTTACTTTTATAGTATTGCTAATCATATATCTGTGCTACTGTCTAATGGTTGTTGCAGCTCATCTATTATACACTGGAATAACAACTGTTCAATAAATACTTATTGAAACGCCCAGCCTTTTTATTCTGTGTAACTCTCTGAGACAAACTAAGTGAGCACGAGTGACTGAGCGAAAGGTAGTATATTGTTTTCACGATCCTGGGGGATCAGGGTTGTCATGTTCTGAGGTTGCCAAAAACTATTCTCTCCCCGATAAGAGGAGACTCTAGTGGCACTGTGAGCTAGCTAATACAGACAGGCTAACGTATCCGGTGGGGGTGCTCGGAATCCGTCCGCCACCAATCCCACAGTTTATGTTAACGCGCAGATCCTGTATAGGTAAAATAGGAACTACACGACATGGCGCCCAACGTGGGTTGGGTACTTATTTAACAGTAGATTCTGAGTAGTTCAGTCGTGCTATTCTCAGAGACCCCTACTCACAAAACACCAGAGACGTCTGGAGTGGGTGGGCACAAACTCCGCCACAGCTGAGTAGGCGAGAAATCCTATTTATTGACTGTTGGTTAATCAAGCTTGAAGGACACAGTGTTCCTAAAATTGTGCATAAATACCTTATCTTAGTTCCCTTGAACAAACTTCTTCTTTACAAAAATGACTGAGACAAAAGATAACGTAGTAGTAGATCTACACCTCTCAGGAGAAGAAGATGCAGACGCAATTCCGATTGCAGAAAAATTCAGATATACAATCACCCTAAAACTGTTAGAAAATGGTTTATCAGCTAGGGGTGGCTTAGTAGTTTTCGTGATTGAGGCACACGAATCAAATAAAACAGAGGTATTTTATTCATGGGTTACATTCCCAGCAGCAAATGCAAGAACACAGACATTTCACTCTTACACAGAAGGAGATGCACCAGTGGAAAATTGTCCGTTCGAGGACATAGAGGTTCCACTCACATACAGGAACACTTATACTGGTTTAAAGGCGCCCTACCCCACATAAGAAGAAGAGTAAGATTAGGCCCGCTCGGAGGAGAAGGGGCAACAAGGCCGATATTAGCGGCCTACACACCACATCCTGACATTGACACAATGCCACCAGGAGACTTATTCATACAACATAAAGATTTAATTAAAATCTATAGAAACATGACGCAAGGTACAGCAACTAAAATCACACCACAAACATTACACACAGTGATGGGTAAAATGCCCTCTAAATGTGAACAAATACCATTCTGGGTAGCTCAGAAAATAACACAGCTCGAGGCAGTATTCCCGAATACTACCCCGTATGAAAAACACAGAATGCGAACAATCTGCTTGCCCAAGGGGATAACACCACAAGTAGAAGATTGTACCACTTGGGGTACAGTCTTTGCTGCCATTTATACCAGGACTTATGGTATTCCTTCGTTAGCAGTGGTACCAGACGTATTGAGACAGATACAGAACGAGTATGGAGCAGAGCCTGCCCTAAACTTAGGGATGAAGTTACTAGGTAACTATGCCCAGGTATGAGCCATAATACTAGCTAACATTAAGGGGGAAGCAGCTTCAGTGGCCATCCGCCAACGCCTGAGGGAGTATGATCCTTTAGAACAGGAACACGAACTACCCAAAATAATTGAAACTGCGTATGCAGAATTAGGCAGAGACAGTTTGGGTGGGAAAGCTTTAAAACCACAACTGATGGGCAGTTCTGAAAAGGACACTTCCAAGCAGACACCTGCTTCTTCTAAAAAGAAGTGGGATAATAAAAAACAACAAAACTTTAAAGGGAATAGATCTCAATCCCGAGGTAGATCTCCTCCACAGGAGCCCTCCGAAAAGAGGTATAATCCCAGGAATAGGGATAATATTAGGAAACCTGACAGGTATCAGGATACTGATACACGTTCCTCTCTCTTCTTTCAGAGTTCATCGAAAAACTCAGAGAGGGCAGGACGGTCAGAAAGACAAGAAGAGCGTACAAAGTCCAGAGACAAGCAGCACACTCAAGAGTACACTTCTAAAAAAGAAGAGAAACCAAAGCAAAAGCCACAGTTCAAAAAGAAGAAAGTTGAAGGTCTAAAGATCAGACATGCCCAGAATTCTGAGGACTCGACTACTGAACGGGGAATGGGCTCTGACGATGCTAGACAGTGCGGCAGAAGTAACAATAGCTCGCCAGAACCTGAAGGAATTTCTGGTGACAGCTGACTTGAATGATTATATCACGGTAGAAACACCAGATACTAGGGTAAGTGTCCCACATAAAGTATATGAAATAACGCTCCAGATGGAGGGGGAGAAGAGTAGGAAAGTGAGTGGTCTTGTCTTGTGGCTCATGGCCTCCTGGCAGGTCTGGCTACGTTACCACGCCTGGCTGCCATGATGACTCTTGCGCACGTTACTATTGGATGTTGTTCTGTCGCCCTCTGTTATTGCCAAGTTGTTCTACAATAGCCTGCATTTTCTGTTTCTCACCTTTTCTCCTATTCCCTTTGTGGGCTCAGTCTGAACTACAGTTACAAGGTCGAATAACAAATCCCTGGTTTCTACTGATTTGGCCCGTCCCTCGCACCTAGACATAACACTTGTACAGCTGCCATTGAGAAATTAGTGTGCTTTTAATAATGTGCTCGCTTGCTCTAAGATAGCACTTGGAGACGACCTTTCCAGAGAGAAGAGCTGTGATTGTTTGCTGATGTAGTTTTGCATCAAGAGACTGAGGTAAGGGGGTTCGATAGTCAAAGCCCAAAGGTCTTCTATATTTATAATGACCTAGCTTCCAGCACGGGGAGGGTGGTAATGTTAGAGAGACATATATCCACTGCTTTATGAGATGCTTTCCCCGTTTGTATTCTATGGAGTTGTAACCATGCTGATTATATTATTTCTATGCATTATGCTAATAGTACTGACACGTGTACTGTATCTTAGAGCACGTAAGTTGAAATAAACATTTTGAACCTATACTGTGTCTCTTCTTACGCATATTGTGGACAGGTACGAGAGTAACGAAAGAGTGTTCTTGCCTCTGCGAGTCCTGAGAGAGAGATACCGTGTTCTGGGTTGTCTAATCATTGGTACATTAGTGCTAATGGGACGCTAAGGCTAGTTGGGTTGGGGTTTTGGGTGCTAAGGTTTATGGTTGGCTCACCACTATATTCCGAGGTCCTATTATCCTGTGCATAGCTCTGTATGTGCAGAAACCTTATGACATGGCGCAACCGACGAGTGGGGCAGCTTACTTGCGAGACGCTTGAGTAGTACTTGTGCTTGTCCACACAACCCTCACGTACGCTTCCGGAAGCGTGTGTGACGGCGATACCTCCTATATTGCAGATTTTGTAGGTTCTTTCAAGCTTGATGTTATTAAAAAGGTTTCTTAGAAAAAACCCTTTTTGTGCTGCCTCGTGTAAGATTGTTGAATAAACCCGTTAGGAATGGCGGGTATAGACATAGCGGCGCATAGCCACACAGCACTCCGGGATCACTTACGGGTGTATGGAGTGCCAGACGCGGGAGTTGACCTAGTCTTTGTGGTTCAAGCCAATCCGGCTTTCCACTTTGAAGTGTTCTACTGGCCACCCCCATTCGTAATTGCTGCGCGTCAAGGGGAGGAGGTAATCCTTCCGAGCTTTTCTCGACATGTCCCAAAGGACAAAGCAGAGGCTCTAGCAGCAGAGTGGGCTGTGTCCCTGGCTCCAGCGTTATTCCGCAATCACGTGGGTTGGGACGAAGAATCTCCTCCCATGAAATACCTTTGCGATCGTTGCCGCAGCCACAACCCCAATATCCCATAAAACGTGAAGCCAAAGGCCCTGTTTCCGAAATTCTGACACAGTTGGAATATCAGGGAGTAATTGAACCCTGTGTATCACCTATGAACAATCCCCTTTTCGCGGTTTTTAAACCCGGATGGATCGTACCGTTTAGTATTGGATTACCGGCATTTGAACTCTCATTGTCGGACCTTTGCGGTGCAAAATACCCATAGTTCTGCGCTTGTAGACAGTCTTGTTCGTAAAATATACAAAAGCGACCCTTGACCTTTCAAATGGATTCTACACGCACAACTTAGCCCCGGAGAGTGGCCAATGGTGTGCCTTTACTTCCGGTGGTAAAATGTTCAAATTCAGGCGTCTTCCTATGGGCTACAAGAATAGTCCAGGCGTATTCGCCGCTCGTGTTGTCTCTTTGTTAGACGGCATCGATCCAGACGCCTGTTCGTATGTGGATGACATTTATCTGACAGACGATGAATTGTTTCCGCATCTGACCCGGGTGGACCGCATTATTCTTGAATTTGCGGTTCAGGGATACAAAATTAACTTTGCCAAATCCCATATTGCTGAATTTACCGTTTTGTTCTTGGGCTATGAGCTCAACAATGAAGGTAAGGGTTTAGCCCCCATTTTCTGGAGAAATGTGCACTTCTGTGCCCTCCTACTAATCTGAAGAAGCTTCAGTCTTTACTGGGTTTTCTGAACTTCGGACGTACATATATTCCCGAATACGCCCAGCGTATCAAGCCATTGTATGCTTTGATACAACCTACTTTTTCGAAGTCTTGCTGGCTTCCGGAGCATACCTCCATTCTGCAGTCTTTGCAGACAGACCTTCTTGAGTCTAAATACCTTTTGACGCGTGATAACCACACAAACTTGGTGATTAGAATCATTCCAGGGGCAGTGGGTTTCACGTACTTAACCTTTAATGAAGGTGATACAGTACCCATCGCATACAAGTCACATCTATACACCTCTGCAGAAATGCGGTTCTCATCTGTGGAGAAAGTGCTAACAGCAGTGCAAATGGCGATCCTGAAGGAGCGCGCACTGGCACAGGGAAAACGCATTCTGGTGGTAACACCCTATCCTGCCCTAGAGGCAGTGACGAAAGCAAGTGTTCCGAACTCTAAAGCTTTGCACCCCCGTTGGATTCAATGGGCAACATCTTTGACGTCTCCGGATGTCACTTTCATTTTCGACTCTTCTCTTCAGACTCAGGAGTTTTTACAGTATGAATTCATTCATCCTCCTCCTTTGTCCTTATTGCCGCTTGAGGATTACAACTGTGTGATCTACACCGATGGTTCGGCACAACCGGCCACGGGGTCCAAGCATGCTTATTCAGCCGCATGTGCTATTGTTGCAGGTACGTTTGTGAACGGAAAGTTCAAATCCACTGTGGTGCATACACAGGCACTCGGGGACAGTACCGCACAATTGGCCGAGTTGCGTGCCTTGGTGCTTGCGCTTGAGTTCGTGAAATCCTGATGTGACCACTTTAATCGTGTGCGATTCTTACTACTGTGTTCAATCATACAATGACAATCTGTTCTTTTGGTCGCAAAATGACTAAAGAGATGCTAAAGGCAACACAATCAAGCATAAAATGCTTTGGGTTAGGGTGGCAGAATTACAAAGACGTCTGCCACTCACACAGGTGGTTCACACCCTAGGCCATCAGCGAGTGGGCGCACACGCTGTTGGTAACAGTCTGGCAGATGAAGCTGCCAGATCAGCAGTACTCACGTGTTCAGTAGCAGCAGTTACTAGATCCATGTCTAAAATAGACACTGATATCTTGGCAGCTATTGCTGCAACAAAAGAAGGAATTAATTACCCTAGAGGTTTCCCTTCTAAATATTCTTACCAGATAGGTCCCGATCAGGCTCCTTATGTAACAATACCTAACGTTGGGGTTCGGCTGATCCCCAACGCGGACCGCAGACTTTCCTTGATGGCAGCGGCACACGAAGGCATGGCTTCGGCGCATGCTGGTGTGTCTGCGACAATTTCCATTTTGCAGCAGCGTTACTGGTGGCGTGGTTTATACAAAGATACACGTACTTATGTGCTTTCCTGTGACGTTTGTCAACAGATCAAGCCTTCAACAGTCACAAGACCACCGCAGACCTCGCTTGCAATTTCGAACAGACCCTTTGGGTGTGTTTACTTGGATCACTGCGGTCCATTTTCTTCAGACACTGCCTATAAATATATCTTAGTGGCAGTGGACTCGTGCACACGGTTCATCTGGGTCTGGCCACAACGGAGTGCTGACGCACGAAATGTCATTAGGGATTTGCGTGTCTTTGTGGGAATTTTTGCATGCAGCACCTTCCATTCTGACCAAGGTCCGGCGTTTGCCTCTAAGGCTTACAAGGACGCAATGGGCTCCTTAGGGGTGCGGGTGAAATTTTCGTCTCCGTATAGGCCTGAGGGCAACTCTATCGTTGAACGAATGAACCGTGACTTAAAGCAATCCTTGACAGCTAGAGTTATAGGTACTGGCAGGAACTGGCTGGCCCACTTGTATACTGTTCAGCGTGCACTTAATAATCTCCCTAGAAGGCCTCTGGGTGGGCGGACCCCTTACGAAATGCTCTTTGGCATACGAATGTTTGTGCCTGACCTTGATGGTCTAGACATGGCGGCGCAATCCGCCAAGTTCGATGTAGATAATCATTCTACTATGTTACAGGACTTACAAGAAGCCCGAGACAAACTAGCGATTGCACATTTACCTTCAGCCACAGACCCTGCTGTGCAGATTCCGGTTGCCGGCTGGCTTCCGAAGATTGGCGACCTGGTACGAGAGAAGGTGGAGAACAAAAAAGAATTTGGCCCCTCTTTTCGTGCACCGGTTCCAGTAGTGGGCTTGAAGGGAACACGTACAGTCATCCTACCACCGCTTCCCGGTCGCAAGGAAAACAGATACATCTCAGTGGAAAATGTCAAGCTACAACATCTGGCCGATCCTAAATAGTGTCACACCAGCGGTCTCTTGTCCTGCCATTTATCGGACAAGCGTTCGAGGCACGCCTGCACGAACAATCACTGATGTTACCATGGAGATGGTTGATTTGCCTGAAAATATATTTGAACCCCCTGCATCACCCTGCATAGCCGAGGACGAGTATACTTATCCCGCCACAGAGTCGGTGGCACACCAACCAACAACGCCACTGAGCCCGACACGTTATTCTTTTGACTCGGATTCCAACTCATCACAAGTCCCGTCCAAGTTTAGTCTTTTTGTATCCTGGTTTAGAGACAATTTTTTGATTCCACCTTGGACATATATTTGGATGGTACTTTTCTTGGTCTTTTTGTTCATGTCCATTGGCTTTGTCACAGTGTTTTTTCTACTCATCAATGGTCACTATTTACCTGAACGCTCTGCTGTGAACAGTGTTGCTGGAACTTTGGCTCCACATTCCTCTTCACACATCATGAAACGTGACCACACATTTGTGAACATTTCAGCGTTTCCAGTTGCTGATGGCATCGTATGGGATGCGGTAAACTTTCAAATACATGGCCCGACAGAAATTATTAATGTACCAAATGTCCTTCGAGTCTCGATGGGTGATGTAGTAAAAAGTAATATTCATTCTGATGATTGGGATGTGCATGCAGTTGAAGCATTGTTTGCTGATTTAAAATATTATGCCTCTTTTAATGCTGAAGACTTGTATATGAATTCTGCGAATTATGCCGATTTGTATTGCTACCAGCATTGGGGCAATCATTTTCTCCACAAACCAAGTGCACTACGCAGCCCTGTTACTTACACCCAATGGGAACACTGCCCAAACCCCATACCAGGTAGTTCCCAGACTCTTCGAAATAAATACACCTATTTTACTGATTTTAATCGATCGAACCCTGGGTCCTATTATTTTAAATTAAAATCTCCATCGACTCAAAAAATAATGTTGACCCACACTAAATTACTATATTCGGGTTCCTTTTTGAGCGCCTTGGCGGTGGGTGGTTATGAGTATTGGAAAGACATAGTGGATTTAAAATCAATCTGGGGTTCGAAGCTATGGCAGGTGCAGGGCACTGAGGCCCTGCACCGTGCTTGCCTTATCCCAGCCCAAATTCTATTTCTAAATACTTCCATTTATCAGACCACGTGTTGGGGGTTGGCTACCGTTAAACAACTAAATGCGCCAACCATCCCATCCTTGTCGAGTCTTCCAAATGATAGTTTGCATTTTAATATGTCCCTTATGGCGTTACAGGCTCAGTTTCAGAACAATTCCTTTAACGTTTCTGCACTAATACAGTCACCCTGGTTGGCATGGCCCATATCATCTAATGCATGCCAACTTCGTTTTCATGGCACAGTTCCTGGTTACATACAGGACAAGCCTGATCCAAGATTTACTGAAACTCGTACTGTGAACACGTATTCGGTTGGTAAATTATGTAAACAATGGTTACAACATTCGTCCTTAGACTCTGTTAAGAACCATTTATCCCTCCTATCAGGCACTTTTGACTTATCTGACTTTATCTTGGGACCTCGTGGTCCCCGACCGAAGAGATTCATTTATGAAGCGTATAATGAGCTCTGGAAGCTGTCACAAATGGAAGCTGCTTCCCGTCTTAGGGAAATAGACCAAGCAAATTTGGAAAAGGTGCTTGCTGTTGTTGACAATAGTATAAATACCCTGTCTTCCAGCATTTACACATTAAACAATATTGTATCCTCTGTTGTTGATATTGTACAAGATGATGTCTCTATGTTGTATCATGGTCAGAATCAGTTGCGTTCAGTGATGCAGTTTGCATGGACTTTGCAAACCCTTAAGTTGGGTAAAGTTCCTTGGAATTTGTTAAACACCACTGCCCTCTTTCTGCCTTTTAATTTGACTGACAAACAGCAGTTCATGTCCATGAAAGATGCATCTTACACTTTGTTACATATTGAAAAAGTGGATCCTTTACCATTCTCTGTAGCGGAACTAGATTCTGCGGTGTGGCTAGTTCATGGGGTTATAGCTTTACCTTTTTCCCTATTTGAATTCGGTTCGTGCATGAAACATTATCCTGTAGGCCGTTTCCAGCCTTTGGGTAGTGCTTTCCTGCATGAACTTTGGTCCTTGCCTTTCATGTATAAATGCCTTAGAGATGGCAAGGAGGTATTTCTCACGGGGAGTCTTGTGATTCAACTGTGGGTCATTCGCTTATTTGTAAACATATTAAATTGCACGGGGCTTGTAGCGTTTCAGTTCCAAATCTTGCATGTGTGCTAAAGGGTATTCCTGCTCCTGCTATTTCTCCTACTTTTACTTTGCTTACCAACGGTAGCTATTTGCTTTTAAATAACGAAGACTGTTGTGGCCTACAGGCTGGCATTCCGTATATTGTTACAGTCTCACACAGAGTTGTCTGCTGCAAGAATGTGCTTTTTCCTCCCCCTCACGACATCGTTGATAGCTCTATTTGGCCTTCCATTCCTACCATGGAGGCAGATTTCAATAAGTTGAGCAGAATAAAGGCCCTATTATTGAATGAGGAGGTTATGCTCACATCCGCCCGGGAGACATTCATTCTCCAGGTGGCGAGCACCCACAGTGAAATACAGGCCCTTTTGAACACTGACCTCCCCCAACATTTTGGGGAGTTAATTCATCGTATTTTTAACGCATCAAACACTGAGGGTCTGGTGCACTTTTTTAAGGTTGTGGGGTCTGGCCTCGTGTCCACCTTTCAAACTATTTTCGGTGTGATACCGGCATTCATGCATTCTATTTTTCTAGCGTCTTTGGTGGTTTTCCATTAATCCTCGCTTTGGCGGCTGGTGTCTTGCTGTTGGTCTGTTTTCTGCGCAATGGCTGCACACCACTGGGCCCTTCTCGATCCCGAACGCCTCCAGCTGCTCCGTGAGCGACTTCTGGTTGGCTTCGATGTTCTGCCCTTGGCAACTATCAGTGTGTCCTACACCCTTTCCTTTCGCTTTGCGTATTTCACTTGCGTGCAACCTGTGATGTCTTGCATCCGCTGTCCGTTTACATGGACCATGGATTATTGCCTCTCCAATTCGTCATTGTCGGTCCCGGATTTTGTTCGGTTGGTGGGTCCCTTAGAGGCCCATGAACGGGACTGTTCCGCTGCTGGCTTTATGATGCGTGCGGCTGCACTGGGGATTTTGGCACAATGGGATATCTGGGCGGCTGCTCAGAATCTCCTACAACAAAGTTATATTGAATATCACGCAAGCTGTCCCGCATTGCTTTTGGATGCTCCATACTCTGAAGAACATTCCTGCAGCTTTGACCTATTGGACTGGATGGCGTCTACGTTTTGTGACGATTCCAATGATGTCCTTCTGGACGGTATAGCATTTTTCTGCTCTTCCACATTTTTGGATTGATTGACTTGCCGTTAGTTGTTAGTAGACCGCCTCTATTCTGCTCAGGTATTTGGAACTCTGTCTTCATTTTCGTCGTGGCCGATGGACTGACCAGGGGAGGTGTCTTGTGGCTCATGGCCTCCTGGCAGGTCTGGCTACGTTACCACGCCTGGCTGCCATGATGTCTCTTGCGCACGTTACTATTGGATGTTGTTCTGTCGCCCTCTGTTATTGCCAAGTTGTTCTACAATAGCCTGCATTTTCTGTTTCTCACCTTTTCTCCTATTTCCTTTGTGGGCTCAGTCTGAACAACAGTTACAAGGTCGAATAACAAATCCCTGGTTTCTACTGATTTGGCCCGTACCTCGCACCTAGACATAACACTTGTACAGCTGCCATTGAGAAATTAGTGTGCTTTTAATAATGCGCTCGCTTGCTCTAAGATAGCACTTGGAGACGACCTTTCCAGAGAGAAGAGCTGTGATTGTTTGCTGATGTAGTTTTGCATCAAGAGACTGAGGTATGGGGGTTCGCTAGTCAAAGCCCAAAGGTCTTCTATATTTATAATGACCTAGCTTCCAGCACGGGGAGGGTGGTAATGTTAGATAGACATATATTCACTGCTTTATGAGATGCTTTCCCCGTTTGTATTCTATGGAGTTGTAACCATGCTGATTATATTATTTCTATGCATTATGCTAATAGTACTGACACGTGTACTGTATCTTAGAGCACGTAAGTTGAAATAAACATTTTAACCTATACTGTGTCTCTTCTTACGCACATTGTGGACAGGTACGAGAGTAACGAAAGAGTGTTCTTGCCTCTGCAAGTCCTGAGAGAGAGATACCGTGTTCTGGGTTGTCTAATCATTGGTACATTAGTGCTAATGGGACGCTAAGGCTAGTTGGGTTGGGGTTTTGGGTGCTAAGGTTTATGGTTGGCTCACCACTATATTCCGAGGTCCTATTATCCTGTGCATAGCTCTGTATGTGCAGAAACCTTATGACAGTCTCTTTTGGGAGAACCTAACATTTGGCTATGACATTTTGTTAGCTGAACAAGATTGGCCGCCAGCATTCGTCATGGACTGTCCTAAATGAGAAACGGTAAATATGCCAGCATTCTCAGATGATATTCCCAGGCATTTGCAACACACATATGCGCAGGAGTGGGCAGTAGCCCAGGCTCCGGCATTATACAAAAACCATGTTGGATGGGATGAGGATTCAACCCACCACATAATTCCTATAAAAAATACTCCAACTGCACAGAGGCAGTATCCAATAAAGCAAGAAGCTAAAAAACAGGTCAGGGAGATCTTAGATCAACTTGAATACCAAGGGGTGATTGAAACTTGCACCTCACCAATGAACAATCCTTTGTTTCCTGTCATGAAACCTGACAATACATATCGTCTAGTTTTAGATTACAGACACTTAAGCACTTGCACTAAGACATTTGCAGTCCAATAACATTGTGTGGAAAAAATATAAAACAACACTTGATATCTCAAATGGATTCTTCTGCCAAAATATAGCGCCTGAAAGCAGGTATCTAACAGCCTTCTCAGTGCTAGGGACCCAGCGTCAATTTCGGCGACTCCCTCAAGGGTATAAGAACAGCCCGGGGTTGTTTTCTGCCAGAGTAACCGAGTTACTTCAAAAATTGGATGAAGAGGCATTGTCCTATGTGGATGATATTTATCTGACGGACAATGACCTGGAGGAACACTTGAACAGAGTGAATACCATTATTTTGTGATTTGCATCTGAGGGCTACAAATTCAACTTTTAAAAATCAAAAATTGCCCACCTCAATGTCCTGTCTGAATTTTCAAGTAAAGTAAAGAGCCTGGCAGCCAATTTTTTGAAAAATGTGCGCTGCTCCAACCTCCGAAATCATTGAAAAATTTACAATCAATACTGGGATTCCTAAAATTTGGTCGAACATACATTTTGGATTTCGCAGAAAGAGTAAAACCTTTCTACAATTTAATTAAACCTGATTTCTCAGCCAGAAATTGGACACAGGAACACACAGATACACTTCGTTCCATACAAGCTGACATGATAGCTTCCAAACACTTACAGACACGCGTAAACGTACGCAACCTGGTGATCCGTATAAACGCGGGTCAATCAGGGTAAACCTATCTAACATATAATGAAGGTGAGACAGTACCAATTGCATACAAGTCACATTTGTACAAAAATGCTGAGATGCGCTTCGCATCCACTGAAAAGATTCTGACAGCAGTACAGACTGCTGTAGTGAGAGAAAGAGCACTGGCTCAGGGGAAACGAATAATAGTAGTGACTCCAGTTCCAGCCTTAGAGGCTGCGACAAAGGCAAGTGTTCCCAACGCTAAAGCCTTACATCCAAGATAGATATAATGGGCTAATTCTCTCACTGCAACAGATGTAGAATACAGGTACGACCCAAATTTAAAGACACAAGCATTCCTGCAATACGAACAAGAATATCCTCTACCAAACGAAATAATGCCTCTGGATCAGTATGAATATATTATTTATACTGACGGATCTGCTCAACCGGCCTTAGGAAGTAAGCAACAATATAGCGCAGCATATGCAATCGTTAAAGGTCGCATGCAGGATGGAAAGTTCCACCGAATTGCACTAGAACGCAATCTCTAGGAGACTGCACGGCACAGTTGGCAGTATTAAAAGCACTGATACTGGCACTTATAAATACGGATCGAGAATTCCCCACACTAATTGTGTGCGATTCCTTTTACTGTGTGCAGTCATACAATGAATATTTGCAGTACTGGGTTCAAAACAGGTTCAAAGATGCAAAAGGTGGCACAATTAAGCATAAAATGCTATGGGAACAGGTAGTGGAGTTGAAAACCGAACTACCGAGGGCTCACGTGACATATACACTGAGTCATCAACGTGATGGCGTTCACGTTGAAGGGAATTCATTGGCTGATGAAGCCGCAAAGGGGGCTGTATGCACGGCTTCCATAGCTGCAATCACTCGTTCTAAAATGAGAATAGACGGTGAGATTATGGTAGCTGTTAATGCAACCCGCAAAAACAGCGGAGCAGTACCAAAAGGTTTCCACTCAAGTACTCCTACAAGTTAGATGCCAATAACATTCCATTTGCTCAGATTCCTGGAGTGGGGGATAGAGTAATTCCAAATATGGATCGTGGGTTAGGTTTAATACTAGCAGCACACGAAGGGATAGGTTCTGCTCATACAGGAGTTCCGGCGACTGCTTCCTTATTGAAACAACGCTACTGGTGGCCTGGTTTAACAAAGCAGACCAAAGACTATGTCTTGAAATGCGACATCTGTCAGCAGATGAAGGGTTCCACAGTAACACGTCCTGCGCAGACACCATTGTTAATAGCTGACAAACCACTAGAGTGTGTCTAACTGGACCACTGCGGCCCCTTAAAAAGAGATGGGGCTAAAAGATATACCATGGTTGCAGTGGATTCCTGCTTGAGATTCATATGGGTGTGGCCCCAGCGCTCGGCTGACGCTCTAACTGTTATAAAAGATTTGCGAGTCTTCATAGGGACATACGCAATTGGCACATTACATTCTGACCAGGGCCCTGCGTTTAGCTCTAGGGCTTACAAGGAGGCCATGCAAGGATTGGGTGTAGCATTGTGGTACTCATCTCCGTACCATCCAGAGGAAAATTCGGTAGTGGAGAGAAAAAAACGAGACTTAAAGCAATCTTTAACAGCTAGAGTATTAGGCACGGGTGAAAGTTGGGTAAAGCATCTATATGGAGTTCAGCGTGCACTTAACAACATGCCAAGAAGTTCTCTAGGTGGTGTCACTCCATATGAGGTCCTATTTGGGACAAGAATGTGGGTACCTGATCTTTATTGTGAAGGCGCAGTGGCGGATGAAAAACCTTTTGACATCCATGATCGTTTGGCTGTTTTACAGGATATAAATGAATCCAGGACACAACAAAGTAACGTCCACCTGAAACAGACCGCCACTGGGGATGTCAAATCAGTCAATGCAAGACCTGTCTGGATCCCAAAAGTCGGGGATCTGGTCAGAGAGAAAATAGCGGACAAGAAAGAATTTGGGCCATCCTACAGAAAGCCTGTACCGGTCTTAGCAATTGAAGGAACAAGAACAGTACTTCTACCGCCTCTTGCCGGAAAAAAGGAGAAAAGATTTGTCTCAATTGACCTAATCAAACCACATTATGTGGCCAATACTGAGTAGTAGGCCACGTGGACTCCAAAGTAGCAGACGCCCTCCTCTCGCTACAATCCAAGAAGTTCAAACGGAAAGACTCATCACGTTCGAAGAGCCTCCAACACGGAATGAAGGAGTAAGCAACAATGCTATGGAACTCGTTCCTCTTGAACCTGAAGTTCAAATTCATAATCAAACTCAAAATAACGCACAAGTTGCTACTCGACCAAATACAGACGTCTACGTCGGCATACCTCGACAAGAGCAAACCACGATTTCTACGAATCCTGATGCAATACCAACAATTCATCGAACTGCTTCTGGCTACTTCATGAACTTTGATACGTTTTCTTTGGATCCAAGTGAACCGGAAACGATGCCAGCCAAAAAATCACGCAAACGGCAAATAAAAGACTTTCTGAACTTTCTTAAAAAGACTTACCTATTGTCACCCTGGGTAGAACTATGGGTAATCACCGGGATACTTTTCTTTCTTTTCTGGGTAGGCTTGGTAATAGTTTTTAGTATGCTTATTAATGGGAAATACATTCGACAAGCTCTGCAGCACAAAGGTGAACTTACTTTTAAAACCACACCAATCATCTCATCGAGAACAAAGAGACTTGTCATCAGTGAACATTACAGCAGTTCCTATACCTGATGGTTTAGTGTGGGACAAGGTTGATTTCGATATATTTGGTCCGACTGAAATTTTAAAAATTCCTCATTTATTTAAAATATCATTAAGTGATATCATTACCTCAAGTACATTTTCCGATGATTGGGATTTTGAAACTGTTAATAATATGTTGTCTGATTTGGAAAAATCTGCTACGTTTTCCAATAGTGAAACATTGGAAGACACATCAGACTATGAATCAGTGTATTGTTATCAGCATTATGGTCATCATTTTCTGCATAAACCTGCAAATCCTAGAAATGTGTTCACATACCACCAGTGGGAACATTGTCCAACACCGCCGAAAGGCAGTTCAAAAACATTTGCACAGAAGTTTCCATATTTTTCAGGGTTTAATATATCAGACCCAGCTTCATATTATTATAAGGTTGCACCAACATCAGCACAGAAAAATATGTTAACAAACACCAAACAGATTTACTCTGCATCCTTTATTGCCCAGTTGTCCGAACAAGGTTTCGACTTTTGGAAAGACACCATAGACCTAAAATCAGTCTGGGGTACTAGGGAATGGCAGGTACATGAGACAGAAACTTTATTTAGAGCATGCCTCATCCCTCAACAAATCATGTTTTTGAATGAGACAATGCAACAGACGTCCTGCCTTGGACTAGCTAAGAGAAAGGACTTGAACACACCTCGAGTGCCGACTCCATCAAACACCGAGGGAAACAAAACATCACAAACAGGGATTACATTAGATGACATCATACAATAGATTGGACCCCGATTGGAAGAAATGGTTGATTTGGCCAACAGACACAAATGGTTGTCAGGAAAGATTCATGGGTAAAACCGAAGGGTTCACAATCCATAGGCCAGATCCGCGCTATGTACAGAGACAACATCCAGGGGTAGTGACGTCATATAGTGTTGGGAAGCTGTGCCTTAATTGGCTAGAAACCTCAACACTCACAGAGGTGAAACAACACTTATCCTTACTCACACAAGGCATGGATCTTAGGGATTTTTTACTAGGTCCCAGGAATCCACGCCAAAACTGCTTCATATATGCTGCCATTTATGCTGCCTACAATGTAAATTGGGAAATATCCCTCCAGGAGGCCGCAGAAAGATTACGGGAAATAGACCGTATCAACTTAGAGAAATCTCTAGCAGTGGTAGACAATGGGTTAACAACATTGACCTCCAGGATATATTCCTTAGGCAACATTGCATCTTCTGCGATAGACATTCTAGAACAAGATTTGGCCATATTACAACACGGGCAATCTCAGTTACGTTCTATAATGTTATTGAGCTGGACGCTGCAATCTTTGCGTGCAGGCTACGTGCCTTGGCATTTTATCAACAGTACGTCTCTGTTTTCTGAATACAATCTAACAGATAAACAGATAGAAATGGCACAAAGGGTAGCAAAATATACAATGATGCATATCGAAAAACTGGATAGATTATCATTCACAGTGGCGGAATCGCCGTCTACAGAATGGCTAATCCATGGCCACATAACTCTACCGGTCAATACTTTTCAGTTTCAATATTGCCTTGAACAAAAGCAGGCAGGCAAATATGAAAAAATGGGTAAGGAGTACATTAAGGAATCTTGGGAATTACCATACAGATTTCGATGCCGGAATGGGGATCGAGAAGTGTTTCTCAGTGGTACAAACTGTGAGAGCGCTTTAAGTGGATCGCTCATATGTCAGGACATTCTACTGTACTGAGCTTGTAATGGTTCTGTAGCAAACTTGTCTTGTCATTTGAAGGGTGCCCCAGCTGCAGTGATTACTCCAGCATTCAGGCTACTTTCAAATGGGAGTTACTTGATGCTGAACAGTCAAGGCTGCTGTGGCATGCTCCCGGGCATCGCATATCTGGTAACCGTGAGCTCCAGGGTTACTTGTTGTAGGCAAGTATTGTTTCCACCGACACATATAGTCAGGGAGGCGCCGTTAGGGCCTTCACTGAATGTTTCCTTAATACGGTTTGATACTCTAAGCAGAATGAAAGCCATGCTTCTACAGAAGTCTGTGCCCTTAACCTCCGCTAGAGAGACTTTTGATCTCCAGATCGCAAGGTCTTCAGCTGAGATACAGGCGCTTATTAATACAAACTGCCCTTTCCATTTCGAAAAAATGGTGAATCGTATCTTTAACATGTCTGATACGACAGGCATTGTCCACCTACTTAAGACCATAGGTTCTGGACTTCTAAGCACCTTTCAGATGGTACTTGGAGTTATCCCAAACTGCATACACTCCGTATTCTGAAGCATCTTTGGAGGACTTCCGCTGATCCTGTTTCTAATAGCAGGTATCCTGATTATCTTCTATCTGCTACGCAATGGACATCCCAGTCACCAAGGAGATGCAAGGAGCGCTCCTGGAGCGGAAATACCGTGACCGAATGGTACAACACCTAGGCACGCCTTGCCTGAGAGAACTAAGTGGGTCTTGGTTCCTGTCATTTCGACTAGTCTGGATGGACTGCATCTTACCTGTCCTCCGATGCCTGTTTTGCGGAGAAGAATGCGTGTTAGACCTTTGTTTGACACTCCCATCATGTGCGCAACCGGACGTGAATGCTCTACTGGACCCGATAATGGCCCATGTTCTGTAGTGCCCTCAGCGCATTCCAATGTTGTTGGCGGCATTCCTTGAGCCACCACAGGTTGTAACTACACCTGTTGGTATGAACGCCGGCTCCTCCACTGGCACCCAGGCTTTGGACAGCACACAGGCTGCCCCAGCGCCTGCTGCGGACAGCGCGGAAGATCATCTGGGGGCTGAAGTGACATCACCCTGAAAGCTTCCCTTGCTGCAGTTGTATAAGACTGGAAACTGAAGTGACAGTACCCTGCAAGCTTCCCTTGCTGCAGTCAGGCTGGAAACTGAAGTGACATCACCCTTCAAGCTTCCCTTGCTGCAGTTGTATCAGACTGGAAGCTGAAGTGACAGCCCCTGCAAGCTTCCCTTGCTGCAGTTGTATCGGACTAGGAGCTGAAGTGACATCATCCTGCAAGCTTCCCCTACTGCTGTTGAAACAGAGTGGGAGATGAAGTGGTGTACTCTGCGAGGTGTTACAGGGGCCGTCTACTGCGGAAGCAGGCAACGAATATGTTGCGTCTACCAGCCAGGACACATAAACAATTGACTCATTTTGGCTCGTCGTGTGCTGGATAAAAATTCGCCCTTTTTAATACCAAGCTCAATTTGGAACTCAGATACAAAATTGATATTCCTTTTCATTTACTTGGGCATGAATGACTTTCTAATGCTTATAGTGTTTGGGACTATAACTACGGACACTTTTAGAGCTATAGTTTGCAAGCATTTTTCTCATTACACATTTTAAGTTTTTTTTTTAGACTTTTATTTAGACGTTTTTAAACATTTTAGCAAAAGAAATGTTTTTACTGTAGTGAGTACCAATGTCTAGTTAGAATGGTAATACACTTATAAGTTACATATGTCGTCCAGTCGGAAGAGGAGTGGGTGTTATATTCCATATAGGTACCCTATATAGGCGCAGGTAACACTGCAACCTTTCACCTATATCCTTCCCTACATTTCATACATAACGGTTCATAGGGACTGACCTTTTACCTAGATACGACACTGCATTCAGAACCCGGGTTTTTCCCTGGTTCAATACTCATACATTATGCATGAGGCTTCTTGGAAGCCCAGCAGGACTCACAGCAGGACGAAAATCTCCTGTATAATATCTATGTTAAAGTTCAGGCCTGACATCATCCTTTAGGCCGACACAGTAACACAGCAAGGTAGGACCCCTGGGGAGACCGATGGGTATATATACATCATGTCTTGCTTAGACAGAGAGAGGAGACCGTGACTTCCCGGCTGACACACTGACCAGAGACGCTGAGGTTCCTGCATGCAGACGCTCCAGCTGGCAGTGGTCTAACATCCCTCATGGGGTGTCGAACTCGAGACCAGGACGGGGTCCCACATTCTCTAAACTCTCAGGTAATGGGGTGGACTAGATCCTAGAGGGATTCTTAGAATAGCACGTACTCGAGGATTCGGCATGTGGGCACAGGACATTTGCGGAATCACTAAGACGTGACCGAACCCTAATATTGAAGAGCAAGAGTCTTTATAGTTGAAACTCATCGCTATTACTTTCCCCACACCGGAGGATCGCGTGGGTTGGAATTGTCACCACACTTGAAATGTTTAAAATTGAAGACAGGGAAGCCTTGAAAAAGTTGCATGTACATATTAACTGAGGCGACGAAACACGTGTTGGCTTAAGATCTGTCTACGAAGAATCCATGAAAAGGAATAAAAGAACGAAGAAACAACTTTGAATTCTGTATATATTTGGTTGTGACTTACAATAGCTACTGCTGTCATTTGTTTCATTGTCAATTCTAACGTGTGTTGGGGATTGGAATTACGTTGAGTTGTAGCTTAGGCCACAGGATTTGGGGAGGCAGGTGGTTCTCTCCACCCTACAGCACTGTGTTAACTGAGATTTGCTAATTAATACTGAGTGGACATACCCTTTTAGGCGCGATTTCCCTAGAAACCATACCACCATTCCTTTCTGTGTTATAACACCTACATAGATGCTAGGAACATTTAGGTACATCTAGTTAGGGAGGCATCGTAGGAGTACGCACTTTTTATCATGTGTTATATGTACTTGTATATACTCATGATTTCTGCAAGATGGTAGAACTATACCATCCCTTTACTTTTATAGTATTGCTAATCATATATCTCTGCTACTGTCTAATGGTTGTTGCAGCTCATCTATTATACACTGGAATAACAACTGTTCAATAAATACTTATTGAAACGCCCAGCCTGTTTATTCTGTGTAACTCTCTGAGACAAACTCAGGGAGCACGAGTGACTGAGAGAAAGGTAGTATATTGTTTCCACGATCCTGGGGGATCAGGGTTGTCATGTTCTGCGGTTGCCAAGAACTATTCTCTCCCCGATAAGAGGAGACTCTAGTGGCACTGTGAGCTAGCTAATACAGACAGGCTAACGTATCCGGTGGGGGGGCTCGGAATCCGTCCTCCACCAATCCCACAGTTTGTTATCCGAACGCACAGATCCTGTATAGGTAATATAGGAACTACACGACACAATAGCTAATTACATTTTATTATACTTATGAAGCGCCACACAGAAAGTGTTAAAGAGTGAAAAAAGGTGCAAGGCCATCTTAACCTTTTGCCTTTAGTTGTTATTCTATACAAAAAGGGCTTGAGCCAGTGCAAAACATGCCCAATGTTGGCCATGGACATGGACACAATTTGGCAGTGGAGGAGGATGCTCTGTACTATGCTCTCAAATGCTACAAAGAGGTTGCTATTCTCATACAGATGATAGAGACTAGCTTATCAGTGACTAACAATTAAAGGGTCATGGACATGCATTGGAGACTGCAGATTGATCTACTGTTGGATGAATTCTCTAGCTCACCATTGGCTTTTTAATGGTGGAGTGATGATGACCACATGCTTTACATTCTTGGCACCTACCTCTTTCAAGTAAAGCATTGATTCATTTGGTGATGGGGTAGCTGACTAGAGTCATACATTAGTCATTACGGGAGTGCAGCTGTCAGCTGGTATCGATGACATTTTTAAGGATTTAATTATCTTGATGATATATAAGTCAGATGCAGGAGAAAACTTTCCCAGCACTTTCAGAATTGAAATCTTTAATTTCTCGTATTTTGGGAGCGCCTGAGTGGGCAATATTGCAGCAAAGTATAGACTTTTGATTTTTATATGCAAAATATATATCTAATTTACACACTGTTGTTGTGTGGAAGTCTTTGGTGTAATTGTGTGTTACATGTTAATGTATTTATGTTGTATTTGCATGTGCAAACCTACATGATGGCCAATTCTTCTCAGAAAATCCTGATGAGAGGAGTTATCAGCTTCAGATAACCAGGGCTGCGAAAATTCTGTCTCCGCTCTCAAGAAGGCTTTTTTGTAGCTCTTATCCCAAAATAAACATGCACTGTGATAAGATGGGGCTAGAGATTCCCATCATAGCCTTTCCAGAAAACAAACACAAAGCACAAAGAGGTTCTTAGTTATCTTTGCCATTTGAACAATTGTGCTGTCTTTACTTAAGGGGTGCCACTGTGCTCAGGGTCGGGAGAATCCCCTTTTAATGGCCTCAAAGAAGTCAGCTCGACAGGGAGCACTTGTGGTGTTAAATGGATCCAAATACATGCTTAGGATCTGAAAAGCAAACATTTTGTGATTAGACATTGACAGCATTTATGACCAAGTTTATAGACCGAATTAATGAAGATATGTGTGATTTGACCATCAGAGGGGTTACAGTTTGATGATAATCCACTGAGAGATGCAGTCCCGGTTCCTCAGGATCATTCTGACAGGTTCAGGAGATGCTGGGCAAGATCAAGGATGTCCCCTGGGATTTAGAGAGGTCATCCACCCAGATGTTTAGAGCTACAATTAGGCGTGGTAATTCCAACAGGCTCAGTAGCTGTTAATCCAGTTAAAGGATTTAAAGTGGAAAAATACTTCTCAAACCAGATATGCATTTCAGCTGGAAATATATTTGACCTGAAGTGCTCAAAATAGTGGAAGAATGGCCTTGGCAGTTCCTATCAGTAGATGTTGTTAATGTGGACTATGGATTCTCCACCACCTGTATCCATCTCATAGTTTAGAAGAGAATGCTGTTGACTGCTACTAAGATATCTGAACTAGTGAGAGAAGTAAACACTGTTAACTAATTCTCTATAGGGACTCAAAAGTATGGTGAGAGATCAATGATGAAGTCACACATGCAGTAAGAATGCTTTAGGGACACTGCACATCATGAAGTACTCCTTTGAATTTGGTAGTGGCTTTTGTAACACCGGTGGAACGGTGTCAGCCATAATGCCATCCATGACTGTTGGTGTAGAATGTTCAAGTAGGTAGACCATACCTGATAACAAGCCCAGGGATTTAATTTGCTTGTGAATATTTGACACAGGGAGAAACATAGCAAAATATGGATTTGTGGAGATAGGCCATCAGAAGTTGCGAGTTAGCAGTTCTTGAATTCATCTAATACCAAGATAACCAGCTATAAATGTGTATCATGATGCCACTCTAATAATTGATGCTGTAACTGCGGCATGGTAACATACATTTTTCCAAGGTGAAAGAGCAGCTTTCCTTGTATCCTTCTTTTGGAAAATTGTTCTTTTACCCATTGTTCCTTGTCAAATAAATTTCATTGTCTCCTTCAAATCATCTAGAAAGGCTCTGATGTGGAGGTATTTTGTTGAATTTCTAGAGAATGAATGGGGTTTGTGTTCTTTAATCGCAGTGCTGTTTTTCAACAGTGCATCAGTCTTCCCGTGATAATTTTCTGGACTATAATTGGTTTGAAAACAGAAGTGAGTGAAGAACAGCATCCAGTGGGCATGTTCATAGTTTCCTCACGTCATCAACTTTAATATCCCAGATTCAGATTCTTATGGGTGGTTCACATAATTACTTCATGCTTGTCTACTTCTCGCATGTTATGTTATGTGATGTAAATTTGTGTGGCACAGCTTATCCTCCATGAGGGTATCCATGCACTGAAGCAGGAGCATAGGCGAAGTGGTGCCCCTAGTTGAACAGCCTAGTCTTCCGCTTCTTGCGGAAGTTGAGCAATAGAGTGGCAGTTTGGATCTGTAGAGGATATTTATTCCAGTTTTTAGCTGCGATGAAGAAGAATGTGCACCCTCCTGTCTTGCTTCTGTGGATGTGGGGGATTCGAGTGAGGGAGAGAGACGTGGAGCATAGCTGTCTGGAGAGTTGGTAGAGTTGGAGTCGGTCGTTGAGGTACAATGGTCTTGTATTGTGTAGGGCATTCTAGGCAGGGATGAGCAGCTTGAATTTGCAATGTTTCTGGACGGGTAGCCAGTGTAGTTCAATGAGCTAGGGCATGATGTGAGCACTTCTGGGGACATCTAGGATGAATCTCATGGTGGTGTTTTGGATGGTTTGGCATCTGTTCATGAGTTGGTGAAGATGCCGACATAGAGTGCATTGCTGTAGTTGAGTCTGCTAGTGATGAGGGCCTGGGTGACCGTATGTCTTTTGTGCGTGAGGAGCCATTTAAAAATCTTGTGAAGCATTCTGAGGATGTGGGTGCAGGATGTTTGTTCATCATGAGTTTGTCGTCAAGGATGATGCTGGGGTTTCTGGTGTGTTCTGTGGGGTGGGCGAGGGGCCCAGGTCGGGAGGATGGACTAGATTTCACCTGTTGCTGCCAGGAGGGTGGTTTCCAGGTTGGGACTGCTGCGGAACCCCTGACGGGGAGCTGGAGGTGGTGTTGTTCAAGGTGGGTGGAGGGCTGCTTGTTGATCTCTTTCTACAGGACTTTAGCCAGGAAGGGCAGGAGTGAGATGGGCCTGTAGTTGCTGAGATCTTTCAGGTTGGCCGAGGGTTTGCTCAGGAGAGCTGTGACCTCTGCATGTTTCCAGCTGTCCAGGAAGTTTCCACTGGGGATGGAGGAGTTAATGGTGGTGGTTACGTTAGCGCTGATCAGTGTGCTTCCCATTTGTACACGTGGTGAGGGCAGGGGTCTGTGGGAGACCGTGAGTGGATAGTCTACATGATTCTGGCAGTGTCGTCTGTGGTGAGAGGGCTACAGTTCATTGAAATGTGTGGCCTACTGGTGGCGGTAGGGGTTTGCATGATGATGTCCTCTACGTGGGTTAGGGTGCGAAGTTGGTGTAGATCTTGGGTATTTTGTTGTGGAAAATGTCAGAAAGGCACAATAAATCAATCAGCATTTGTAGAGCACGGCACTGTCACCCCTGGAGGTATCTGGGCACTAGGGTGCGAGATCTCAGTCGAAAGGGAGGTCTTGAGGAAACAGTGGGAATAGGGAAGAAACAAGCAGAAAAAGGCAAAACAGAGGGCAGAAAAACAAGCAGAAAAGGCAAAACAGAGCAGAAGAGGGCAAAATAGAGGGCAGAAAAAAAGAAGAAAAGGCAAAACGCAGGACAGAAAAATTAACAGAAAAGGCAAAACAGAAGGCAGAAAAATGAGCAGAAATGGAAAAACAGAGGGCAGAAAAACAAGACAAAAAGGGAAAACAGAGGGCAGAAAAACAAGCAGAAAAGGCAAAACAGAGCAAGAAACATGCAAAGGAGGCACAAACAGAGGGCAGTAGGTAGACAGGCAGCAGAGGGTAGTGGACTACAGGCAAGCTGGACAGGAGAACTGTCGCAGGGGGAGCTAGCATGAGGACCTGAGACACAAGAGACAGAGATGGCAAACAGGAACAAAAGAAAAAACAGGCACAGATGTCAATTACAAAAGAGCACAGAAGGCAGAGTGCAAAGCAAGAGTGTGGAGGAGTAAGTGAGAGCTGAGAGCAGAGTGAAAGGAGAAGGAGGGGGATAGTGGCAGAGTGGTGGGGCATTGCGGCAGACATTGTGGTCCAAAAGGGCCAGTCTAAGGCCCCAGTGACCCCAAATGACTAAATGTGTCTTTTAAGGCCAATAATTCTCGATCATAAATTGTATAGCATTTCTCCAATTCTGTTAAGATTCTAGAATAATAGGTGACTGGGTGCAGTGCTTATGTGGATTCTTGTCTCTGGGATAAGATAGCTCCTTTAACTGTGGATGATGCAACAATAAAGAGAATGTTAACATTAGGAGGCTTCAGCATAGGTGCAGTGGTGATGGATCTTTAAGGGTCAAGAATGATTGCTCTTTTTCTGTATCCCAATGGAAAGGCACCCTTACAGAGTGAGGCAAGTGATTGGTGAAGCAATTACTTGCCTCACTCTGTAAGGGTGCCTTTCAATACCCCAGTTTATACCCCATTCTCTGCCTCCCATTCTCTGCCTCACAGAGTGAGGTAGTGAATGTGGTATAAACTGACAAAACAAATTGGCAAAGACAACATATCTGTGATTGTCTTTAGTAGTCTTTGGTGGGAGAACTGCTCGTACTTTCACTTTATTCATGCTAATTCCATGTGCAAAGATAGTATATCTCAGGTTGGTGACTTTAGCAGCATTAAACTCACATTTCAGAGCTTAACATATGGCCTGTGTTGTCGCGATTCATATGGAACTTCCATTACATGTTGTTGATTTTCTTGGAGATCGCAGGGCAATAATAATATATTGTCTACATGCATATTGATTGAATACGTTTCTCAGTACATTGGGGCTATTCACAAAGATAAGTTACATTTGTGCACACTTTTGAGTAACTTTACTTTTGAGTAACTTTACTACTTTTGGCTGTTCACAAAATTGAAATTTGAAGTTACTCAAAAGTGTAGACTTGCTTTGTCTCCACCCCCTTAGTTTATAGGGTGGAGTGAGAATAATCGTAATTTACAACCATATAGTTACTACATGTAACTTATGACCATATTTTCCATCCGCTGCACTCCATTTGGAGTCACCACCCTTGGGCCAGAAACTCCACAAGGTAGTGAACAGGAGACCTCTGCAAACTGGGCGGAATCTCCACAAATGGGGCAGAGACCTTTTCATTGTAGTGATCAGGAAAATAATATACACCTGAAAGACATCAGACAACTGACACACATGCCCCTACAACCACATAAATACTGCCCACACAATAGGATCTGTTCCTTTCCTCTTCATCTTTTGGGTCCTGAAGCCACCCTTGCCTTTTTCTGCCTCAAGGATGCTGACTGTGCTAAAGAGAAAGAAAAAAATTCTTTGCGGAGGAGACAGTCCTTTTTAAATTTGTGGTTAAAGACTACAAGCAACTACATGGGCTACCTCCATTTTCCCTCAGCGGAACGCAGAAGGTAGCCTTATGGGAGGAGGTTAAAGACTCTGTAAATGCATTGAGGGCAGAGATATGGACAGTGAAGGGCATTAAGAAAAACTGAAAAGATGAAAGGAGGCAAGTTAAGGAGTAGATCTCCTGGATTCAGATGGCTGAAGTACTTTAAAGTGAGCCAAATTGAGCTCAACATCGTCTTGCTCACTTCAAGAAGCGCATCCTTTCCATAATGCATTCTCACCTTATATACAAATTGCCACTTCAGGACAACAATAATGGGGTGCCAGATAAGGTTATAACCCCTACACCTCCTACTCTCCATAGCTTGCAAGTTTCCCAGGTCCATGCATGACTAGGCAAGTTTTGTTTTTCTTTAAATCATGACACGTGAAGTCATGGTTTTATACTGGGTTAAATAAAACTGCAAGTCCCACATTTTAATAAAAAAACATGGCACTGGCCAAGCAAGTCACACAAGGACCTGGAAACTTGGCATCTATGACTCTCACTGTCGCTAAAAAAACAAACCTATAAGCACTCATACAGTTCAGTAATTGGATTAACCTACAAGCACTCATACAGTACAGAAATTGGATTTTTTGTTATTTTGGTATTGTTTTATTTATTACAATTTGTGTTGTTGTACAAATACTTTACACATTGCCTCAACGTAAGCTTCACTGCTCTGTGCCAAGCTACCAAGGGGGTGAGCACAGGCTAATTTGGGATTTGCTTGTGTCCTACCCTGACAAGGATTGTGGTTGCTGCTTGACCAGGACTCGCACCCCAGTCAACCAACAACCCAACTTCTTACACCTATGTATGTATAGCTTCTGTCAACCCCTAGCGTCAACCTTGAAAATATCCTCAACTCGGACATCAGGAGACATCCAGGCATAAGCAATTAGGCCCTTTATCATGCATCAGTTAAGTCTGAATAACTTTGATCTAAATTTCGATATCTCATTAGTAATTTATCCATGGACTCGTTGTTCTTCCTTATACTAAATGTTTGAAGATTTATTTAATTGTGGTGTATAAGCTCCTATATTGTTCTCTAATATATCTGTATCTGAGTCATGATGACTTATAAAGATTAAAAATATCAATTGAACCAATGTCTTGTCTCTAGCTACTGGATCTGGATATACTTTGGAATCAAATACAGGGACCCAGGTTCAGCAGCTGACCTCACAGGGGATCTCTCAAACAGTCATCTCTGTGGTTGGAGATGATGAGTTCTTCACATTGTTGAGATATAATAACCTCATCCATTGATCAACCCTTAAGAGTATATGTTGAATTAGTCTCACATGGCACTAACTTTATTCTTTATTGCAGAACAATGTTTATTAAAGTACAGTGTTGAGAATTTGATGCAAAATTCGGATGAGATGTTCTTATTCTGTTGGAATCTTTTTCTTCCAGGTACTGGGGACATTGAGCCGTACAATGATGCTGTAAGCGGAAGACAGCGGGCAATCGGGGGAGCGAATCTGATCCTCCTCCAAGCAACAATATCTGTAGATAGCACTGCTCACCAAGAAGAGGAGAAGGAGCTGATCGAAGAAGAGGAGGACCTGGATGTAGAGGAGGGCATTGTAGTCCCACACATAAATTCTTCAACATAAAAACGTCATATTAAGGCAGCAGTGTTACCCCTAAATCCCTTCTGAAGATTGCCAGTCCCAAGCCATTAGCTAAGCAGCCATGGATACTACCTCTGCTTAAGCAGCAGTCACCACCACACAGCCCTCACATAAGAGATCTCTCTGAAAATCACATACACACTCCTCCCATGAAGGTGCATCTCTGGTCTTCTCTCAATCATCTGAGGGAGAGCACACCGCTGGTGAGGAACATGTATTCCTCATTCATGAATCTCCCCCACAACCTCATAAATGCCACCCATCTCTGTGCTGGTCAACCTACTAGATATAACAAATAGAAATGTGGGGGATCAGTATGGGGTAATGCCAGCCACTTGGAGGATCAGTTTTACCAGGAACAGTGTAATGTGCAGCAGGATATTCATGCTATGTGGTAGCTAGTCTCCATGAGATTGGTGAGGCATTTGAAGTACTCCCTCAGGTGTTTGACAGGCAAATGCATGCCTTGTACAATGTTGTGAAATGTTACCAGGACATGGCAAAGATGCACTAAGAAAATCTAAGAACGTTTAGGGAAGAAAGTGCAAGTCACCATGCTTTGGCCATGAAGATGATAGAGGCTATAGACAAAAACGATCAATGCCAATCTTGTCGGCCAACACATACAGGAGATTATACAGAGACACCTGCATGTCCGGTACCACCTCCATCACCTTCATAACCTGAATCAACTGCACACTTGCACAATCACAAAGAACAGGAGCACAGTCTCAAACATTGTCACCACCAACATTGTGTAGGGGGAATAGTAGGAGGAAACCCCTGTAATAACTGTGTTCACTCTATTTCTTGAACGCATTCACTGTCACCATTTTTCCATAACAAAGGGCACAATTTTTACAACACAAGCCTGTGTCAATCTTTTATCTGTGTTCAATGTTTGTTATTGCATTAAACACATAAGACAGTGTTATACATGTTATCCTCTTTGTTCATTTTCAAAATATAAAGCATGTGAAACTGCATTATAATTCAGAAAGCATCTTCTAAATAACCAAATGTTTCCTTTAGCTGAAATGCTAGAAAGATATGTTTGTTTAAGCTTGAAATATTTTAACACACACACAAAGACTACAAATTTAGCACAGTAACAAAATCAAAGTAGGGATGGTTTGTGTACCTTATATATGTGAATTAACTTAGGATTTTAGAATGTTTGCCCTAGACCCGTGATACTCAGAGTACGGCCTGCGGGCCGCCAGCGGCCCGGCAGACCTTGCTTGGCATTCCGTGGACCTTTTTGCGTGGCCCCGTTCTTACTGGGGCAAGCCCAACGCAGCTGCTCCGTAGTGGGATACCCCGAGGCTTTCAGTAAACACAAAAGAGTGCCGCTTGAGCATCGCATTGCAATAGCAAGTTTACTGCGCATGCTCCAGTGGACCTCTTTTATGTGTACTGAAAGACTCAGTGACGACACGCGTCCGGCACTGGCGGGAAGCAAAGGCCCTTAAAAATCAGCTGTTACAGAGTCACAGCTATCTCTTAAGGAGCCTTTCAGCAAGCTTCCTTCTAGCTTTGCCGAGGGCGTCACCACCCGCAGCCTGCATTGTCCACACCGCCTGCAGCCTGCTCTCCAAAAGGACTGCACACACAGAATGGGGCTTCCGTGGTTTGGGCCAGCCTGCTCCCTTCATCCCCGACCAGTTTGTTGCACTTCTTTGCATGCCACCAGCCAGTTTCCCTTACTCATCAGGAAGCTTGCCTATCTAGCTGTAAAATCTGCCTGCAGGTGGCCTTTCAGGTCAATGTGTGGACTGTTTTTTTGATGTTTTGTGGGCCAGATTTGCAGTCTGCTCAGCCACGTTTTACTGTTGATTTGCCTGATATTAAAAGTAACATTGCGGGTAGCAAGCTCAAATCCATGCAGCCTTCCGCACCTTGCAAAAAAAGGATATAGCATGACTTTAAAAAATAAAAACTGTCCCAATTTGGTGACATGGGCCACATTTTTAGTTTTCTAGTTTACTAAAGGGGGGACACTTTTATATTGGTACCGGGTCCTATTTTGTGTCCCAGTTTGACCATGTCCCTCACGCCCCCCATGTCATTGCACGTCTCTTTTTTATAGGGTAAAATCAGCCTCCCTGTCTCTGTTCACAGGTGAGCCGCATTCCTCTTGTTTCTGCGTGTCTGTTTACAGATGAATGCTGGTTCACCTATAACTGCATGTGTGTTATAGGTGAACATTACTCATCTATCATTGCAAATAAACATCTATCAGAGTGCTTTACCAAAGGTAAGTAAATGGTTTATTTATATATAATGTTAAAGTGTTTCTTCAGTGTAGGTGCACCTCTGGCATGTAATTTGCAAACATGGCCCACTTTTTCTTTTTTTTTACTTAAGTGATTCACAAATGGGGGCACTTTTATTTTGGTGCCCGGTCTATTTTCTGTCCCAGTCTGAGGCTGCAAATAAAAAAGGATTGCTGATAATAATGAGGGTGACTTAATTACCATAGGCCTCTGCAGAGCCTTAAAACTAGTGGTGTCATCCTGGGGAGGGGGGCGTCCTTGCGGAGCGCTACCAGTAATTGCCTTGACCACCACCCCCTGCCTCACCACCAGCTGCAGTCAATAAAAAAAAAGGACATTGGCCTCCCAGCCTGAGAACAGCCATGTTATTGCTGTTCTTTCTTCACATGTTGTTCACACTAGAATTCCCTATGTTTTTTTCTAGGATGTTGTGATTCTGTAGGTAACTTCATGCTATATATTACTTATGTGTGCTGTACTGTGAAAAGAGCTGCCTTCATATCTGTGTGCGTTCAGGTTGTTTGCAGGTGTTTATAGCAGGGCACAGCTGAGAACTGTGCAGTTCAGGCCTAAGGCATTGGGCCTTTGCTGAATATCTGGTTAATACGGATTACCATAGAATGCCTCTTGAAGATTGCTATTGCCTAATAATATAAATGTATCACCAAAATGTCAATAGAATGTGTTTTTTTAAAGTGTGCATATCTCTGGGAGGTCATTCAGTTGTTTGAAAAGCTCCTCCTTGTAGCTTTGTAGTTACATCTGCTTTTGAAATACAGCATTCTCAAGTAGTTTTGAAAAGGTGGTGAGCTTTTTTTTCACCCTTTAGTAGCTCCGCCCCCACCCGATTCCACCCCTCCCCCACCCGCAGGCCCATCGGTGTGGCCCTCGGCTGCAAACCAGACTATACTTTTGGCCCCCGAGAAAAGGTTTGTGAGTACCCATGCCCTAGACCATGAGTTTAGTATATATGATATTGTGGCTGTGTGTTGGTCTTGATAAGTGTTACAATGTTTCAGAAAATTAACTGTAAGCATTTTAAAAACTTGAGCATAGCATGTTAGTTAGCGAGATTGTGCTAAGTAAACATGGTTGTCTCAGGATGATATGTTTGGACAGTGTGTAGGATGTCCACCATTCATCATTGACAAGAGACTGTCCAAACACATAAATGGAGTAAGCAAACTACCAGCTCAAGAGAAAAATGAGTTGACCAGCCGAACCGTCACCTGCTTACCCTGACCTCTGTTCTGTTCCCCACCATGTGTACCTGGAATGTGGCCCTAGATAGGGCTCAACGTCTTTATGCAACCCTGTTGTATGGCAATGTTTTGCAACACACAACAAGCTACAACAATCTTGTACACAACTTCTAGGAAGTACACCAGCAGCCCCCCTTCGTACAGTCAAGACATCTGAATGACAACGTGAGGACCCCAAAAGCACCTTCAATAAGGGCTCCTGTATGTATGTGTGCCCTATTATAGCTCTGATGAGATACTGTGGTTGTATGTTTGTGGGGTGTGAGGAGTTGGGGAGAGAGAGCATCACCTGAAATAAAGAATTATTTTTTTTATAAACATCATGCCTACCTACATGCAGGGTGCGTCAGGGTAATGTGTGTGTATCGTCCTGAAGTGATTATCAATTATGATAGAGATGCTACCCCAAGATACAACTGTAGGCACAGTATGAGTTGTTGTTACCTACCAATAAGCTGCATGTCATTGAAATCCGCTGCAACCAAATGATATGCAAAAGCTGACTGTCAGAAAATGTATCTGTCATATGTGCTTCCAGGAAAGGTAACATACATATCAGTGAAGCAGCCTCAGACTTCTCAGACAGCCTGCACATTGATGCAGTGCCAGCGGTGTCTGTTGCGGAAAAGGTGTGCTGTGTCATGGAAGGTGAAGTGCCATGTGGGTACAGTCAAGGGCACATAGCACACAAGGAAAGTGGACAAAGTCAGAAAATTCCCTTGCCATCCTTTGCAGTCCCGCAAATTGATTGTGGCATGGTGATAAACTGGTGCACTCTTCTGTTGATGCATCGCAGTACCTGATGCAAGCAGCGGGACTGTCTTGTTTGTGAGATGCCAAAGTTGTTAGGGAGACCTTCTGGAAAAATGTGGAGGCCATGAATCGGAGTACAGCCAGTATTGAGACTTATGCTAGGACTGTGTGGGAGTGGGCTCTAGGTCATTCCTGCTCTTGCTCCCAGTCAGCAACCATGTACAGCATCTCATCAAGTTAGAAGAGGTATCTGGCAAGGACAGCTTCAGTGGCTATACCAAAGATTTGATCCTTTGCCTATAAACCCTTTCTCTCCTTCTCAAATAATTTTTCCTCACAAGAAAGGGCAACTGTTAGACCTGTCATCCTTAGGGTGGTCTTCCCCCAACTTTTTGTCTGCTTACCTCCATTTATTTCTGTATTTTTCTGTTGGCTTTAGGAGTCTGAGCACTTTAACACTGCTAACCAGTGCTAAAGTGCATGTGCTTCTCCCCTAAACATGGTGACCTTGGTGTATACATGATTGGTATATTTAGTTTACACATAAGTCCTTTTTAAAGCGATTTACCATATACTAAGGGCCTGTAATCTAAATGCTACTTGTGAGCCTGCAGCACTGGTTGTGCCACCCACACAAGTAGCCTTTCAAACCTGCCACAGACCTGCCATTGCAAGGCCTGTGGGTGCAGTTTGCTGCCACTTTCACTTGGCATTTAAAACCACTTAACAAGCCTTAAACACCTCTTTCATTACACATAAGTCACCCCTAAGGTAGGCCCTAGGTAGCCCTGAGGGCAGGGTGCTGTGCAACTAAAAGGTATACTTGTATGTTTTACATGTCCTGGTAGTGTGAAACAGCTACATTTGTTTTGCACTACTGTGAGGCCTACTCCTCTCATAGGCTAGCATTGGGAATTCCTTAAGACCCTTTAAAGCTGTAATTCCTGATCAGAAAGGAGCAGCTAAATGTTGGGGTTACCTGATTGGATCTGTGCAATGATAAGGTCCATGGCTGCCCAGGATGTGAGTCAAAAAGGGCTGGAGCCTGGAACAATGGCCCAGCCAGCTGCTAAAAAGGGGAAAGGCTGAGGGAGTGGAATACCATCCCATGAGTGTCTTCCCAGTGAGGTGGATGAGGCTCCTGTGGTGGCCGCTCGAGAGTCCACTGAGGAGGGTACTGCTTCCCTTGGTAACCTGCCTACACTTGCTGGATGGCATATAGAAGGAGGACCCACCTAGGAGGAGTTCTCTAGGGCACAGAGAAAGTGTCCAACCCTTTCTTTTTTTTTCAATGTAGCAACAGAAACAATATAGTGGCCAGTAAAATGTGATTCCACTAATACAAATTATTTTCTTCTGAGAAAAACCTTATCCAGAATGCATCTTAAATTCAATGAAAAACCAAGTTTTCCTTAAACAATTAGATAAATACGTAAAGTAAATATAGGTTTCGGAATTCATAAGAAAGAAATAATAAAACATGTAAAATGTATGCATATCTCATATCTAGTAGTAAAGTGCATAAGATAGGTTTCCCGTCCTTTCTTCTGAAAACAAACCTTGCTTAGAGTTCACGAGATACTTAAATCCCATAGTAGGCCGAGTTGTCATCAAGCATTTAAATAGCTAAGATGTATACATAATTCTAAATTCATATTGGAGATAAATATTTTAAACATTAAAAATACATGCATAGTCCAAGTCGGGTAGTACAATGCATAAATTAATCATGGCCGATTTATACATTACCATTTACCAATTACTGAGACAGCTCAATTCCATTTCTGCCAAATTCTGTTCAGTTTAACTATGGAACCCACCCTCTTTGCATAGATAGTTTCCCGCTTAAAAACTCTTTGCATTTTGGTTAGCCATTGGGAAATTGTCGGAGTCGTCTTGGATTTCCAATTAGCTAAATCATGTTTCATATCTTTGGAATGGGAAAGACGAATCCTTTTTAGTGGCAAAGTTGGATTTAACATTACCATTTTAGAAATGTCACTTTTTTAAAGTGAACATTTCCCTGCTCTTAACTTAGCTCTGCCTGCAGCCTGTCTCCAGTACACGTCTGGGGTGTGTGGCAGCTACACTTTGTGCATTCCCTCTAGACAGCCACAGACACAGGAAGAGTGGGTGTAACAGAGAACTCATCTGCTTTCATCTACATTCTGACAAAACTTCCTGGGCATGAAGAGGGAGGGGGAGCTGACACTTACACCTGAATAGGCAGTGTCCTGTGTTCCACACAAAAGGATGATTACCCCCCTATTGGTATCCTGGCAGGCAGGGCTGGGATCAAAGGGGACCTGTGCACTTCAAGGGTTTGCTTTTGAGTCACCCCCACTTCAAAGGCACATTTGGGTATAAGTACTGCAGCTCTGACCCTACCAAGACAGTAAACTACTGGACCTGTGAAGAACTCTGCCAGGAGTAAAGACTGCAGTGCTACAAGGATTGCCACTCTGCCTGACTGACTGACTGTTCTGAAGGAACTGCTTCTCTGCTCTGCTGACCTGCCCTGCTTCCTGCTGATCTCTGCCCTGCTGAGGACAAGGACTGTACCCATCTAACTTGAACCCAGAGTGACTACAAAAAAAAAGAAAAGCCTTGCTGGCTTGCCCCCTGTTCTGAAGTCTCAGGGACATCGGCTAAAATTAGTGATCTTGCTACTAGAGTTGCAATAAAGATAAATTGACGCTGGCCCAAGGTTAGCTCTTCACCTATATCGGCTCTGCCAAAAAGTGGGGCTAAAGGATCAGGGAAGAAATTAATTGCCAGTTTTTTTCCTATTTCTAAAAAGACGCCCTGCCAGCAATTCATTAAGTGGCTGAAAGTGAATCCCACGTAAAGGCAATCCCCAGTTGCATGTCCACATCTAAAGCATCTAGGATCGACAGGGGAATAGATTTTGTGGGGTCATCCACTTACTAAATAATGCCATCCTCCTTAAATTAGCCACTCTTACTGCCTTGCAGCTCAGTTTATTATAGCCCTGCGACTGTTAAAGATTAAAACAGCAGCCCGTGGAAGTGCAAACTCGCTCAAGATGGTCTAAAATCACCTGCTCATTCTCTATGGATTTGAATAGGACCTTTCAAGAACTCTGCCAGGAGAAAATACTGCTGTGCTACAAGGATTGCCACTTTGCTTGACTGACAGTTCTGAAGGAAGTGCTTCTCTGCTCTGCTGAGTTGCCCTGCTGCCTGCTGATCTCTGACCTGCTGAGGACAAGGACTGGACTCATCTCACTTTAACCCAGAATGACTCCAAGGGCTTGCTGGTTTGTTCCCTGTTCTGAAGTCTCAGGGCCATCAAAGACTTCCTTCAACCCTGCAACATCATCTGGACACTGCCATCTATGAGTCCTGCACTGCCAATCCAGTCCTGGGCCCTTGAAAGGTGATTTCTGCTGTCCAGAACCTTCAACATTGACACAGTGATGACTTTGCGCCGATTGGAACTGCTGCATTGCCTTTCCACGCCAATCGACAACATCGCCTCAACGGACTGCGTGGCTCGGCGACGATGAACAGTGTGGCTTGATGATGAAGCAGCACCTGCATCATAAAGGGGTTCTTCGACAAAGCCTTCATCTACGGCGTGGATCAGCGCAGATGCTTCGCCTCCATCCACGGGATCGACGATGATGCAGCGCCTCCTCGACTCCTTGCATCGAGTCCTCGACGTCAACGCTTGCTCCATCCAAGGTACTTTGTCAGTGGTACCTGTCTGAGTACTGTAGCCAGCCTGCCCTCCATCGCGGTCTGCCTGAACTTTGGATTTATCCCGGTTTAGCGCAACTTCAAGTAACCTCTTAGCGCTATTGACTTTTAAGCAGTATTTTTGGTTTATGCTTTAGAAATTCATAACTCCAGTTATACTTATTAGATTTTTGTTGTTTTGTTCTTGCTTTACTCATAAAATTATTTGCTATGTCTCTAAGCCTGTGTACAGTATTTGTGTGGTGTTTTCATTGTGTTACTGTGTGTGTGTTGCACAACTACTTTACACATTGCCTCTTTAGATAAGCCTTTTGGCTCTGTGCCAAGCTACCAGAGTCTGAGAACAGGTTACCTTTTCGTGTGTATCGAGCTTACCCTGACTAGATTTGTGGTCCCTACTTGGATAAGGTGCATACATCTGCCAACTAGAGACCCAATTTCTACCAGCAACCTACAAAGTTGTTCACCAACAGAGTGAAGGCAGGAAAATAGTTTTTTTTGTGTGGGTTCTTTTCTTCATTTGTCAGCCAAGCTATGATTTGTTGTTGCTGAAATCAGTTTCAGTCGGAGATGGGTGGTGGAGTTGCGAACAATAACTCATTTAGTTACCAAGTGTGTTTTAAGTGTTGTATTCCTTTTCATCCTTGACATCTCCAGAATTTGGTTGGAGGGGAATATTCTAAAGCTGTACAAACATTTCCCAAGGTTCAATCATTAAATAGTCTTTTCGTTGTGAGGTCTCCCTATGGTAATCTATAGAGAAAAGAAAAAAAAATGTAAATTAAATTAAAATGACTAACAATTTTGTAATGTATATAATATTGAAATTTAAATGTATATATTCATTTTAAATGTAGAGCAAAAGAAAACAAATGATACAGCAAGATGAACTTAAATTAAAAATCTATATAGCTTTTAAGTGTCTACAATTGTAATCTATAACTATCTCAGAAATTTCATTTGAAGTAAAATTACCAAATACAATCAATCAACATATATATATATATATATATATATATATATATATATATATATATATATATATATATATATATATATATATATATATATATATATATATATATATATATCCAGAAAGCTGCTTCTCGCCTCCCGCAGGTATCTCTTCAGCAAAGCAGACACGGACCCACGATTGCGTGCTTTAAAGTTGTGGTTTAATGTCGGCCATTACGCGTTTCAGTCCAGAACGGACCTTGATCACATGACAACGCTGTTGAAAGTCAAAGACCATTTAAAGTGCTACCTTCTGACACGTGATTGATGATGTGCAATAGAACTAAAAGAAACATTTCTTACATTCAATACATGGGCCGAGTCATCACTTTCAATAAATCAAAGCAGGGAAACCTTTACCACCTGTCTTAGTTAATAACATGTCTTAAATACGTTTAAAATCAAAAGGAATAGTCACAATTGATAATATTGTATAAATAGCCTGTAGAAACGTTCAAATAAATAACCAAAAAATTAATAATTATATTAGTTGAACCATACGTAAAATGTAAAAATACATATCAAATATTTTTTTTTAAATGTTTCTAAAAACGGCTTTTTCGATAAACGACATATAAAATAGTGTTATTATATAAAAGATTATAGGATCAATCCTTGATTCGACATATACTGGGATATTTGCATCAATGCACTATATTGTATCTTAGAATGTAACTGGACACCATGATTCTCCGTTCTATATAAAATCTATATAAAGTGCTATGTGCTGCCTAAAGTGATTGACACAATTCCCAAATCATCTTACTCATTTGGATTTCAACGAATAAAAGATTTCAGTGCTAAACAATATAGTGCATCTAAGTGTAGCTAGTTAAAAAACCATTATGTTTACTGGTTCAGGTGAATTGGCAGCTTCCTTTTAAGTCACTAATGTGATTTCCTAATGGTACTATTCTATTTATAAAAACATTTTTAAATAGAATAAATATAGAAAAACATAGGGAAGTTAATAAAACTATACAGATCTGTAAAAAATGTGCTATAGTTTTTGTTTCTCTTTTATCTCTTTGTTTCTTTTTTCTCTCTTTTCCTCTTTTTTTCCCTCTGGAAAAGGGCGCATAGTGGTTAGGGATGGGCAGGACATGTTCTATAAGCAAGTATATAAATCCTCTGTATTGTTTAATCCTCCTGGGGACTTACTGTCCATATTGAGAATATATTGCGTCTCTAATTTTCTGAGCTGATAGTCCCTGTTGCCGCCTCTTTTAGTTTTAGGTATGGAATCAATTACAAAGTACGAGAAGTCTTTTAAGTTGTTATTGTGGACTTCTCGAAAGTGTCTGGCGACAGGGTAAGTAGGGTCACAGTTGTTAATGGCCCTTATATGTTGCAGAATTCTTTTGCTCACCGGTAGCTTAGTGCTACCAACATATCTGAGTTGGCATGTGCATTCCAGCACGTAGATTGCGTATTCCGTTTTACAATGGAGGGGTTTGTTAATTTTTACCTCTTTGTCACAAAAAGCGGTGGAATAGCTTTTTCTGTTCACGCCATACTGGCATGCCTTACATGTTTTACATTTTGTGAATCCATTGGGAACATTCAACCAATTAGAGATATTGGGTGATTCGGGACTACTAGAAACTAAGCTATTGTGCATTGAGGGAGCTCTTTTATAGGTGATGTTAGGTTTTGTAGAAAGCTCATGACCTTTTACAGGGTCATTTTTAACAATGGCCCAGTTTCTATGTATAATTTTCTTTATGGTTTTTTCTTGAGCACTGTATGCAATGATAAGTCTCAGCTCATCATGATTTTGATTTGTTATATGTGTCACAGATCTATTTTTTGGGGGAATTAGCAGTTCATTTCTGACCCAATTCTGTGATTTTTTGATGGCATCTTGAACAACTTTAATGGGATACCCTCTAGATAAAAATCACCTCTTACTTTGCTGTTGGGCTTTTGCTAGATCTTCTGGGCTACTGCAAATTCTTTTAAGACGAAGCATTTCCCCATAGGGAATGCTGTGTACTAAGTGCCGTGGGTGGAAACTTGAAAAATGTAACACGGCATTGCCGGCAGTTTCCTTTCTGTATACCCTGGTTTCTAGTTTGTTTCTGTTAGAGTATATTTCAACATCTAAAAAGTTAATGCTGGTGTTGCTTATATTGGATGTGAAACTCAGGTTGACACCGTTCTCATTAATCTCTGAAACAAAGTTCATAGCTTGCTCTTTGGTTCCCTCCCATACAATGAAGAGAGTCATCAATATACCTATAGTACAGTTTGACATGATCATCCATATACCTCTTGTGTGTGTCCCAGAGAACCAGCTCCTCCCACCAGCCCATGAATAAACAGGCATAACTGGGGGAGAAGCTGGCTCCCATTGGGACTCCTCGCATTTGCTGATAGTAGGTTTTGTCAAACAAAAATACATTGTTGTTTAAACAGAAGCTGATCATGCCTAACAGCATAGCATTGTGTTGGGGCAGAGTTACTTCATTCTTGTTTAAATAGAATTCAACAGCACGTAGGCCGTCTTTATGGTTAATGCACGTATATAAGGAAGCAACGTCCAAAGTTAAAAGATAAAAATTACTGTCCCATTTAAAATCCTTTAACTTGGAAATAAAATCACTTGTGTCCCTTATATAGGAGGGCAATCCTTGGACCCATTCTTGAAGAAAAAGTCTATATATTTGGAAGCATTTTCCAATAAGCTAGATCTGGCAGAAATGATGGGCCTGCCTGGGGGTTTGGAAGCGTTTTTATGGATTTTGGGGATAAAATAGATATTTGGGACGGTTGGATGATCATTTCTAATGAACTGGTACTCGTCCATTGTCAACAGTCCTGCACTTTTCCAAGCCACCAATTTAGCATAAAAATCCTTGGATGTCTCCCTTAGGGCCAACGAATTGCTGAGTCTATAACAAGATCTGTCATTCAACTGTGACAATGCTTCTTCCATGTACTCTTTTTCTCGCCCACAAAACTACATTTCCTCCTTTGTCAGAATTTCTGACTATAACGTTCTTGTCTTTATGTAGTTTGTTAATCAAAGAGTAATATTGTTTATTTTTGTTATTTATTTTCTTCTTGGAGTTTAATGTTTGGTGATTTAATTGTTTAATTTCACTGATCACGTTTTCACTGAAAATGTCAATACCATCTCTCACTAATACAGGAGTAAATTTAGATTTCTTTTTGAACGGTGTAATCTTCCTAGAGGCTTCCCGTGAGGCTGAAGTATTCATGGCTAAGGAAGGAAACTGTTCTTTGCCTTGCCCATTATAATTTTCCTGTTGTAATTCAGTTAGCACTTCGCAACAGAGATTGGTCCACTAAAGGCATGGTTTGAGATTGTTCCTCTGTCTCTGGATTACTCTGGAGGTTGGTGTTAGTCCCTGCTTTTGATTTGTTCAAAGCATGACATTTTTGAAGTTTTAACTTACGCACAAATTTATAGATGTCCATTCTGGTATTAGGATAATCAAAATTTGATTCAGCACAGTAGGATAAGCCAAGGGCCAATATTTGAATTTCTGCTTGGTTAAGAACTGTTTCCGACAAATTGATAACTGTTCTTTTACTTTCCTCTAGTGCATTTATCAGGCGGTTCCACCAGCCCCTCCCGCGTTTTTGCTGTTGTTGATGCGTGCAGTTGGCTCGTTTCCTGGCTTTCCGCCTCTGCCTCCACCGGTAGATTCTCCTCTGTCTGCTGGTTTTTTCTGGGGTCTTGGTCGGAGAGTCGATCTCCGTTCCTCCGCTAAAAAATTCAATTCTTCTTCGGGGGAAGGTGCCACACGAATTCCGCCTGTCATAGGTCTAATAGTGTCCCCTTCAACTTCACTTTCCATCGCCGAACTGAAATCAGAGTTGGAAGTGTCAGCAGTTGTTTGTTTGTTAAACAAGGTACCAGTTTGTTGTGCATTGGTGGCAGCATATTTGGTTGATTTCATTGCATCGTATTTGCGTGAAAAGGTGAAGATACGTCCAGTTTCGTAATCCACTCGATCCCGGTGGAATTTAAAAGCTTTTCGTTCTTTTATCTGGTCTTCTTCTTTTCGTAATCGATTGGTCATCTCTTGTGTTAATTTGGCTGTTTCCTCAATAAGACCCATGTTTGTAATTTCATCAGTCAATTTTTCAATGCGAAGTTGTAGCGCCACTCTGTCTATCTCCGCGTATTTTACTAATATCTCTACCAATCGCCTGGAAGAGTCCAAATTACATTGGGCCCAATCCTTCATCATTTCAGGGTTCGGTTGGTCGTAGCTAGGTGCAGTTAGAATGCGCAATATATATATGTATTTGCATTAAAGATTAATAGCAGTGATGTATAGAATTAATTAAAATAAATGTTTTTTAAATATTCACTTACATTATTTTTTTAATACAAAACAAATTCTTAACATATTTTTTTTTAAATGTGTTAATTTTATATACTTTTGTTAAGGTTAAGTTAAATGTGCTTACATTTTCTAACTATTTAAAAAAATTGAATTAAATTTAACATTATTCCCTATGTGTTTTTATTTTTAGTCCATGTCTCCGTCGTTATCTATGGCAGTACCAGTAGTTGGCCATTTGTGGTGCTGGACTTACTTTAGCTCTGAACTAGTGTACTTTACTATTGTTTTGGGTCCCTTTTTGGCAGCAGTAACTTTAGAAGTATAGGGCCTCATTTATGAGGCCCTACCAGCAATTTTGCGCCACCAGAGCATCACTTTTTTGACATGCTGGTGGCGTAATATGCCACGGCATATTTATAAGGCCACGTAAAGCCTACTTGGATTTTCACTGCCTTATAAATATGTTCAACTTTCATACAGAAAACTGTGTGAAAGGGGCGTTCCATGGATGTTGCTGTGGGTGTTCCTACGCAACACCTATGGAACCAGACACATTCCCAGATTTACGAGAAATCGTAAACCTGGGAATGCGTCATAATCTAACCCCACCCCAGGGGTGGCGTTAGGGAGGCGCAATGAGGAGAAATGTTTTAATTTCTCCTCGTGCTTTCCTTTTTCTATGTGTGCTACATTCTGCGGCACACATAGAAAAATGAAATCACCTGAATTGATTGATTTTGTGCAGGAAGGTGTCCCTTCATGCACAAAATCAATCAGCCCCACAAGGCAGGCAACATTTCCCCAGCACCGGCGCAGCCCATTGTGCAGCGGTGCTGGGGAAAAGGACAGGAATGCGCTGTATCACATAGATACAGCGCATTCCTACCCTTTTGATTCCTAGCAGCGCTGCCCTACATCAAAACCTCATAAATGAGGCCCCCAGTTTGTGAATAGCAAAGGGATTTCACTTTTGGGGGTGGTTACATGCCCCTCCCTAATCCTCTCAATGACCCTCCCTAAGCCCCTCTTTACTCCCCCTCTAACCTCTTTCATTTTCCAGCCTCTATCCCATCCCTCCTACATTTACTACTATGCTGTACCTATGTGTACGGTGACTCAGGACTCAAGGCAGAGATCTATGTACAGAAAAAGATAGGAGCGATGGAGGAGAAAACTCTGCAGGTAGGTTTGTGAACAGCATTTTGTAGTACTTTTGTAGTACTACTGTAGTACTACAAAACATACTACAAAATGCAGTTTGTGCAGTTTGTGAATAGACTCCGTTGTTTATACTATGCTGAAATGCAGCTGGTGCATTGTAAAGGCCGAATGGTGTCACCAAATATTCTTATTGCCCTTAGTTTGTGTTGATAGCTGCCTCCCACTCATCTCCTTGAAGAATATGCACCAAGATGTGGGCCCCACTGTGGTCAAGTTTTGTGAAGTATTGGGTACTTTGTAGTTGCTCTAAGATGATACAGATGAGAGGCAATGCCAGTTGTTTCTTCAGTGTGATAGTGTCTAACTCACGATAAGTGATGTATGATCTCAGCTCCTTATTAGCTTTTGGTACAAAAATATTCGAACCCCTGATGGGGAGGGTGGATGCCTTATAATTCCCTTGGCTAGAAATTGTTGATATATTTATTATGTTCTTCCAGCAGTGTAAGACCATTGTCCAGGCCATGAGTGATGGTGCCTCGGATCTAAGTCAATTGCACATTCATATGGTCTATGAGGAAGTAGTTGATCAGCTCCTTTTTTACAAATTACATCCTGAGATTTCTTGTATTATGTTGGCAATGTGAATGGCTCAATATCCTCTGTTCCACCTACTGACCAAATTTTGGTTGGGAAACAGAAAACAGGTTTTTTGACAACAGAGCGAGGAAAAATAAGTGGTACATTTAGCCCAACCTATCTGAAGGTTACATTTCCAGAGCCAGGATCTCCCAAAGATATTGGTTAATGCAGATGTGTTGATGATATCAAAAAGTATCTATTACAGATGACCAGTTAGTGACACCTTGATGAGTGTTTCAGTCTCCTTGACCAAGTCCCCTGGAGGTCAGTGGCTTTCCATTAATGGCCCTTATAGGTTCAACCTTTTCCTTCGTCATCAATGGAATTGATATTTTCACGATGAAGGCATGATCAGTGAAAGGGCCAGAGACTCCTGAATCTGACTGTGCTGTAACAAAGAGCTGGCCTGTTGCAAGGAGAGAATCATGTCCACAAAGAACTGTGTTCTGTTTTCAGCAGGAAGTACAGCCATTGAGCATGCCCCAGTCCTGCTATTTAAGAACAAGTTCGGTAGTTTTCCGACAGTTGTGGGCATTTTCTTACAAAATGGTGCTACAGGAGTACATACATAGACACTCTTTACATCTTTGTTCCTTCCCATTAGATAACTTCTTCCTGAAATAGGCAATCTGCATTGGTTCTTCAATAGAAGATGAATTGTAATCAACCACTGAGGCAGGTTTTCATATATATTTGGGTTTTCCAGGTGGTGTTCTCTTTTCTCCATTTATATGTTGCTTAATTGGTAGAGTTAAGTTAATTAATTCTACAGAAGAAGTGGTTTGATTAAAAACTATGTTTTCCATGGTAGAAACTAAAGAAGCAAAGAAGTACAGAGGTTAAGCAGGATATCACCATGAGAAAGAAAAGGGAGTGACAAAAACAAAAATGGTGCATGCAACGGAAAAGCCAGGTGAGAACTGGTACAATAACGAAGAAACCCAACTAGCGCACAGTTGCCAGGCAAGGTGCGCTGGGTTGAATATCATCTCGCCCAACTTGACCTGGAAGTACTCTGCCAGAAACTTGAACTGGAAAGTCACTTTACTGTGTAGGTATCCTAATGGAATGAGAAGGACCATAATATTGGTGGCACCTCTAAAGTCGGGTTATGTGTCTCCACAGTCTCTATGCCTTTTATTATGCCTGTGGAGTATGGCATGTCCAAAAAAGATGTGTTCACACTCCCTACCAACCTTAACAGCAGCTGACAAGAGAGTCTTTGTGCTGCATTTTGGTTGGGGTCCATTACTGGTTGAAAAGGTCAGGAAAGTTGGTAGTTGATGAAGGGGTGGGTTCCTGCATGTGTGCTTGTGGAGTTATGATTATTAGAGGGGAAGCACTAGAGCGCTGTCTGAGAAGGAAAGTTGGCATGCCTGCAAGATTTTAAGCAAGTGTGGTGCTTTGCTGCACTGTGGAACAAGGCACCGTAAGATAGGGTGAGCACTTAAATCTCCCCAAGGATTCCCAAATTGTTTCAAGCCAAGTTTGTCTATTTCAGACTTATTGGGTCCCATCAGAGTTTTTGCTATGTATTACATGAAAACACTGCTGAATGAAAATAACTTATTTATAACAGACTTTTTTGATATTGTGTACATTTTTCCGCAGCCCTTTGGATATCTGTATTGAATATAAGTATTGGCCAGCATTTGTAAATTTAGTTTTATGTATGTAAGAGTTTTCACTAACAACTTTAGAGCCATTCAATTAATTTCCCCCCATTTAGTAGAGTCTTGGTAAATTTAACTGTTAGAAATGGGATTCCTGGTTGCCTGAGGTATACACCCAGGCTAAGCAGGAAACACCAATTTAGTCAGGGTAAGCTAAGCACACACTAAGAGATAGCCTGTTCTCACCCTCTAGTAGCTTGACACAGAGCTGTCAGGCTTATCTAAAGAGGCAATATGTAAAGTATTTGTGCATCACACATACACAGTAACACAATCAATACACCACAAAAAGACTCCACACAGGTTTATAAAAACAGATTATTATATTATAAACAAAACAAGACCAAAACAACAAAAAGCCAATATGTAGGGAAGGGATGCATCGAACTCACCAAGCTGCAGCGGTGGTGATACAGTGTCAGATGCATCGATCTCTTGGGGCAAAACGCTGGTTCCGATGCGCCGATTTTAATCCCTCAACCGGGTTGATGCGCCGGATCTGCTACACGCAAACAGTAGATACATTCAAAACCATGTTGCAAGTATCTTGGCCACTTACAGTCAGCCAGGCACAGGATCAGGGGCAGAGACTGTTGTATCCCTGACTCTCAAGCAACAGGAGGCAAGCCAACAAGCCCTTGGAGATCACTTGGAGTGAAGGCAGAGTCCAGCTCCCCTTCACCATAGTCAGAGAGCAGCAGGCAGGGCAACAAACAGAAAACAGTCCTTCCAGATCAGCAGTCCAGTTGAGTTTCTTAAGCAGCACATCAGTTCTTCTGGCAGAGCTTCAGTTACAAGTCCAATAGTGTCTGATTTTAGGGGGTCAGAGACCCAGTATTTATACTCAAAAGTGCCTTTGATGTAGGGGTGACTTCAAAGCAGCTCTCTGAAGAGCACAAGTATCCCTATCAACCCAACCCTGTCTTCCACTCTGCCTGTGGGGGCTAATCAGTCCTTTGTGTAGGGACAGCACACTATTCAAGTGAAGTGTTAGCCCCTCCCTTCCATCCTGACCGGGCAAGGCCATCAGAATGCAGATGCATGTAGATGGGTACTCGGACACACCTATCCTTCCTGTGTTGTGGCGGTCTAGTGGGAATGCACACAGTGTCGCTGTCACTCACCCCAGGCGTGTATTGAAGACAGGCTATCAGACACAGAGCAGTAAGTGCAGAGAAATGTCCACTTTATAAAAGTGGCCTTTCTAAAACAGCAATGTTAAATTCAACTTCAGCAGTGAGGAGGATTTATCATTTCAATTTCAAAGATATTAAACATGAAAAATCTACTCCTCTCTGATCCGGAATTACAGCTTAAACGTGTTTTAAGGAATTCCCAATTCTAGCCTATGAGAGGGGTAGGCCTCACTGTAGTGAAAAACAAATTTGGGTGTTCATCACTACCAGGACATGTAAAGATTAAACAGACATGTCCTACCTTTTACTTGCATGGCACCCTGCCCTTAGGGTTACTTAGGGCCTACCTTAGTGGTGACCTATATGTAGTAAAAGGAGTTGGAGGCTAGGAAAGTATTTTCAAATACCAAGTCGAAGTGGCAGTAAGCTGTACACACAGGCCCTGCAGTGGCAGGCCTGAGACAGGTTTGAAAGGCTACTTATGTGGGTGGCACAATTAGTGCTGCCGGCCCACTAGTAGCATTTGACTTACAGGCTCTGGGTATATGTGATACCACTTTACAAGGGACTTACTAGAAGATCAAATATGCCAGCCAGGTATACACCAATGTCACAATGTTTAGGGGAGATGCACATGCACTTTGGCACTGGTTAGCAGTGGTAAAGTGCTTAGAGTCCTAAGGCCAACAAAAAGAACCAGAAAAATAAGAGGAAAAAAGCAAAACGTTTGGGGGAAGACCACCCTAAGGTCTAACAGTCAAATTGTGCCTCATTTAAAGTCTAACAGGAAGCCTACCAGTCCATCAAGTCAGCAGAGGCTAATGGCCTCAGCTCTTCTGGAGGAGACCCGCCTACCAGATTTAGAGAGTCTTCAGTTGAGCTGCCACTGCAGCTGCTCCATTAAAGGCTCTGATCCATTGCAGAGAGGGTGCCATGTTAGATGTGCCTGCTCATCAAATTTTTTTACTTTCTGAAAATAATCTCCCAAAGTGACTGTTTGTTTTCTGAAAACAAATCAAAAGAATGGCCTGGAAAAGCAAGTGTTTTCTTTCTGTGTATGAGGGCCATTGTGTGTTTCCCTACCCAAACTGCCATGCCTCACAGTGCAGCTGTGAATAGGGAGAGAGGCTGATTTCTTACACTAAACATGGGAGGATGAGCTCCACCTGGTGCTATGACCTTGTGGCACAGTGGTGGATAGGCTGGCAGGTCAAGAGTTCCCACCAGTGGAGTCATGTGAGACTAGACTAGTTTATATCAAAGTTATTGGCAGTGATACAGAAATGATTTTAAGTCTGATAGAAATATTTGTTCTCTCCTACAGCAAGAACTGCCAAACTATAATTACATTAAACTTGGCATGAAGCTAGAATAAATGTAATTTAAATTTTCCACAAATCATTTCAGTAGACATTGAGAGATTTTTCTCATACGGTTTATAATTCCAGAAATGTTTGTGACCAATTCTGGAAGTACATTGAGAATGTGGGCTACTTCTCTGAAAGCTAATTAAAGTCAGTTCTGAAGGCATGAGAGGTCACAGGCCACACACAGTGAAGCAAGCCCTTTGCATAGGACTGTGGGATTAGACTATGCCAACTAGTTTTTGCTGCACTGAACTATTGTAAATTTCTCTGGACTACATTCCATTGCATCCTTTATTTTGCTCAATGTACCGACTACATATGGGGATTAATCATATGCCATGTGTTTATGGACCTGTCACAATAAGGACTGTCCAGGTAGTCTGAAATTTGCATAAAAACTTTGTATGCTACCTGAAAACTGTAACTCGAGAAACAAAGAAGACCTAGTAATTGAGATCTCAAATTCAAGGGGAAAAATAGGTTTTAATCAATCCCCCCTAGGACAACACCCAGAACCTGGACCAATATTAATCCAGAATTGAGGATGGCCGACTGATAGTTTACATTTCGGAGAGGAATGAAAGCAATCTATCCAGTCAGTAAGTTACCTATGTAGTTTCTCTTCTGTCCTAATAATCTGGTTTTAATAGAGACAATTAGCTTTTTCACAACTGGACTGTCCGACCATTCTTCTCTGAAAATGCTCCCTTTCTGTTTGAAGTCCTAATATATTGCCCCTTATGTATCAACGCATTTCTTCATAGGCCCATTGGGAGGGTCAACTATCTCACTATTCTGTGTTTCCACCACTACTTCCTAATGAGAATTAAAATGAACAAGATGATTAGATCACCTGATTATATGCACTTTGCCTGAGGTTGTATCAGCAAAATAATGTGAGTTTGCCTCTATAGTTGTGAAGGTAGTCATTTGTTTGCTTCACTCACATTTTTAAATTAAAGATAATCTTAGCCAAGCTTGAACGCCATGTAATCAAGGGATAAACTGCCTAGACCCCATTTCCTATCCTTGCGTTACCTATATGACATAGGATGGAATGACACAGTAAAATGATTCTAATTGTATTTATTTAGTTCTAATCTCCAAACTGAAAATCATCTGTCATTCCTGGATGGTGTGAAGGTTAATGAGGATTCTTTAGGGCTTGCCAGTAAATTGCTTCCCTGGCTGCACAGCTTCGTCTGGTAGCTGTTGCCACTGACCCTTTCAGGTCCTAAGTTCGAGGCCCTCCTCCACCCGCAAAGCGATGCCAAAGGGGATGATGGACGGAGCGTTAGAGCAAATCAAACACTCACCCCCAGTCAAATGATCTGGGTTTAATCCATCATCATTCTTTAGCTCACTCCACCACCCCAGTTCAGACATGGCCATATGCAAATCAGTCTGACCCTGTGCCTCATGGGAACAGTCCAGCCCGAACTGCCAAGCCATGTCTTCCCTGGACTGGAAACAAGCATCCTGGGACCGGTTTCGGGTTCAAAACCCTCATCAGCCAGGCTATCTTGAATCCAGTGGCAAAGTGAGCAAGGGACCCACGTCTGGGCATACCCTGCCAACTTAGGGCGAACAAAGCGATACCAACGGGGATGATGGACGGAGCGTTAGTGCAAATCAAACACTCACCCCCAGTCAAATGATCTGGGTTTAATCCATCATCATTCTTTAGCTCACTCCACCACCCCAGTTCAGACATGGCCATATGCAAATCAGTCTGACCCTGTGCCTCATGGGAACAGTCCAGCCTGAACTGCCAAGCCATGTCTTCCCTGGACCGGAAGCAAGCATCCTGGGACCGGTTTCGGGTTCATAACCCTCATCAGCCAGGTTATCTTGAATCCAGTGGCAAAGTGAGCAAGGGACCCAATTCTGGGCATACCCTGCCAACTTAGGGCGAACTTAGCAAAACCAAAGGGGATGATGGACGGAGTGTTGAACATTGCAAGCACTCACCCCAGTCAACTGATCTGGATTTAATCCATCATCATTCTTTAGCTCACTCCGCCACCCCAGTTCAGACATGGCCAAATGCGAATCAGTCTGACCCTGTGCCTCATGGGAACAGTCCAGCCCGAACTGCCAAGCCATGTCTTCCCTGGACCGGAAGCAAGCATCCTGGGACCGGTTTCGGGTTCATAACCGTCATGAGCCACGTTATCTTGAATCCAGTGGCAAAGTGAGCAAGGGACCCACGTCTGGGCATACCCTGCCAACTTAGGGCGAACTTAGCAAAACCAAAGGGGATGATGGACGGAGTGTTGAACATTGCAAGCACTCACCCCCAGTCAACTGATCTGGGTTTAATCCATCATCATTCTTTAGCTCACTCTGCCACCCCAGTTCAGACATGGCCACATGCGAATCAGTCTGACCCTGTGCCTCATGGGAACAGTCCAGCCCGAACTGCCAAGCCATGTCTTCCCTGGACCGGAAGCAAGCATCCTGGGACCGGTTTCGGGTTCATAACCCTCATCAGCCAGGTTATCTTGAATCCAGTGGCAAAGTGAGCCAGGCACCTACCTGCGCCTCATCCCTGGTGGTCCAGTGGAGAGCATTTATGCTTTGCTGCTGCTCTCTGCCCTCTGTTTTTCTGCTTTCTGCCTTTTTTCTCCTCTGCTGTTTTTTTAACTTCCTTTTTATCTAATATTGCTTTTTTCACTTTCTCCTATTTTTTTGGGCCTTTTTCCCTTTTTCGTGCCCTTGCCGTTGCTCGTCCCTCATGGCCCCACCCCCTTCAGTGCAGTTTTCCTGCTTCCCACCTGTCCAGCCCTCTCCAAACACTACTTAATGGCGGCCTTTGCATGGCCAGGTGCAGCGTACGTTCCATTGGCGTGCCAAAGGCAAGCCTGTCTGCACCTGTTCATGCCTGGACCATGCCCGGCACCACGGACCCTGGTCCTTGGACCATCACCGCTATGACTCCAGCACCCTCCACGCACTCAACTCCGGACAGACCATCTCCTGCCACCTCACTTCGACAAAGAACACCCAAGGCCTGTTCATGTGCTGCAACTGTGCCTTCTCCTCCCTCCGCACACCAGACCCACGACCGTACGACCCTCAAGAGCCAGACCTGACCACCTCAGATGCATCTGACTCAACACCCGCTTCCTCAAAAGATACGCCGTGGAGATCTGGGACCAGCTCGACTCCATCTCCCCCAACATCACCTTCTTTACGGAAACCTGAATGAACCCCACCTCAGTCCCAGGCATCGCAAATGCCACCCTGACAGCTACAAAATCATCCACAAGGACCGCGTCAACCAACCGGAAGGAGGCATTGCCATTGTCCCCAAAACATCCTCCGCCTCACAACCAGTTCTGACATCCACTCAACCGACATGGAGAACCGCCACTTCCCGATCCAGACCAATCCGAAGGCCACCCTCCATGGCACCCTTGTCTACAGAACCTCCCGGACTCCACCCCCACTTCAGCCAAGCCATAGCCAACTTCATTGCTCACCACACTCTCATCTCAATGGACTATATCCCCCTCGGCAACCTCAGTTTCCATCTGAACAACCTCAACGACCACAACACCTCATCCCGACTGGAGAGCCTCACCACTATTAGACTCAAACAACTGGCTACATCTCCAACACACTCAGCAGGACACATGCTCGACCCCATCTTCTCCGCAAGCAACAACATCTCCATCAGCCACACCTCCGAGCCACAATGGACCGACCACTACTGCGTCCACTTTTCCTTCACAAAACCCACAGTTTGCCTCCATGCCCACGCGATCCTACCAGAAGCTAAAACAAGTCACCGAAGACCAGCTCACCACCGCCCTCAGCAAAACCCCACCACCGACATCCACGGACGCCAACACCTCAGCATGCAACCTACACCGTTGGATCTCTGACTGTGCCATCACACTGGCTCCTCTCAGGAAACCCTCAGGCAAGCAGCCCTCCAAGAAAGCCAGCTGGTTCTCCCCCACCCTCCAAGAGTCCAGGTGCACCTACACATGGCTCAAGAAAAGATGGAGGAGCAGCAAGATTGTGGCAGACCACGCAGCCTTCAAAACCGCCTTCACCGCACACCACCACCTAATCAGAACAACAAAGAAAGCAAACATACAGGAACACATCAATGCCAACGCACACAACAACAAAGAACTCTTTGCTGTGGTCAAAGAATTCGCCAAACCCAGCGCAGAGACAGCAGACATTCCCCCCTCTCAAGACCTCTGCGACAACCTCACCATCTTCTTCCACCAAAGATCAAGGAGATCTACAACAACTTCGCAACCCAAGACCCAACCACCCTACCCCCAACCACCACACGCAATGACTCCAGACCCCAGCGGACCTTGGCCAACTGGTCCACCCTCAACCTTGATGACACCCTCAGGATCATGAAGAGCATCCACTCTAGAGCCCCCTCCGATCCCTGCCCTCACCACATCTTCCACAGAGCTGGCACCTCAATTGCACCCAAACTCTGCCGCACTATTACTGCTCCATCGAGTCCACCACTTTCCCTGAAGACTGGAAGCTTGCAGAGATCAACCCCCGGCTGAATAAATCCTCTGCTGACCCGATGGACCTCAAGGACTACAGACCCATCTGTCTGCTTCCCTTCCCAGCCAAAGTCATTGAGAAAGCCATCAACGCCCAACTCTCTGAGTTAATCGAAACAAACCACAACCTGGACCTCTCCCAAATGGGCTTCAGAAGCAACCACAGAGGACATCCACACCCCCCTCGACCGAGGCAAAACTGCTGCCCTCATCCTACCGGACCTCTTGGCCACCTTTGACACCGTCTCCCACCACACCCTCTATGCAAGACTCCATGACGCTGGCATCCGTGACAAAGCCCTAGAATGGATCCGCTCCTTCCTCACCCACCGAGCACAGAGAGTCAGACTTCCACCGTTCAACTCAGAACCCACAGAGATCAGCTGCAGAATGCCTCAGGGATCCTTCCTGAGGCCCACCCTCTTCAACATCTACATAGCCCTGCTTGCAGCCATCGTCAGAAGCCATGGACTCACCATCGTCTCCTACGCTGATGACACCCAGCTAATTCTCTCCCTCACAGACAAACCCACAGCTGCCAGGAGCAACTTCCACAACAGGATGAGAGCAGTCGCCACCTGGTTGAAGGACAGCTGCCTCAAGCTTAACTAAAGCAACACCAAAGTCCTCATCCTTGGCTCCACCCCCTTCGCCTGGGATGACTCCTAGTGGCCCATAGCACTCTCAACTCCCCCCACACCCACAGATCACACACAAAACCTCTGCATCACCCTGGACTCCTCGCTCTCAATGAACCACAAAATCAACGCCGTTTTGTCCTCCTGCTTCCACACGCTCCTCCTTCTTCATAAGATTTTCAAGTGGATTCCCACCGAGTCCAGGAAAACGATCACCCATGCGCTCATCAGCCCAGAGTCGACTACGGCAACACACTCTACACCAGCACCACCCAGAAAATCCTAAAGAAACTGCAGAACATCCAGAACGCCTCCACCAGACTCATCATGAACATCCCACGCCGCAACCACATCATCGGCCACATGAGAAACCTTCACTGGCTACCTATCAACAAAAGAATTACCTTCAAGCTCCTCACGCATGCCTACAAAACACTTCACAACGCCAGACCTGCATACCTCAACCACTGCCTCTCCTTCTACACTCCCACCAGACATCTCCGCACTACCAAACTGTCCATGTCCACCATTCCAGGGATCCACAAAACCACGGCTGCAGGAAGATCCTTCTCTTACCTCGCTGCGAAGACCTGCAACTCCTTGCCTCTGCACCTCAGGCAATCACTATTGTTGTCGAAATTCAGAAAGGACCTCAAGACCTGGCTCTTCGCTGAACCGCAGACCAGCCCCCCTCCACTCAGTGCCTTGAGACCCTCACGAGTGAGTAGCCACACTTTATAAGAAACCTGATTGATTGATTGAGTAAGATTTTATGAAAAGAAACTCTGTGCTTCTTAAACTAATCAAGTTTGTTAACACTTTTCTGAAAAGTAGATTTCAATAACTGCATAACAAACAGTTTGATATCATGTATTATTCTTGCTCTTTTTAGAATTCCAATCAGTGTTAGATTACTAAACCTACCATGGTTTTCTAAACTGATCAGCCCTCTGTGATATTTTTGAGTAAATAGCTCTATGGATTTAGCCCTTTTCAGTGACTGCTTTATGCATTTTTCTATAGCTTCATTATTTTGATCTTCTCCTCAAGGTCTTTCATGAAAATACCCTAGCCAAGCTTCTGATTTTCCAAATGATTCATGAACTTCTAAGAAATTGCTACAATGTGTTATCCGGCTCTGACACCCCTTAAAGAATTCTTGGTTTGTGTTGTGGTGAACTGACTGTAGGGATATGTATGTGTGCTTCAAAAACTGTCACTCACATCTAGGTTACCAGCAAGTTGGACTACGTGAACACTCTCTATGTTGGGATCACCATGCAACTCACTATGCAAGACTATAAACCATCCAGAATTCAGTGCCAGACTCATACTCAACATTCCACTCAGAACTATCACATCAGGGAGCTTCACTGGCTCCTGTTACACAAGCACACTAATTTCAAACACCTCACATACAAATAAATTCAAGACACTACACAACCTAGGCTTTATCTACCTGAACAGTCACATCTCCTTCCAAACACTTCCTCTCCACAGGACTGCTACTTATACACATACCACACATACACAGAACGAGATCAGGAGGACTAAAGCATGGAAGGTTTCCCACTCTACATTAAAGCCTCCTCCTCTCTTCTTGAATTCTGCAAGAAGCTGAAGGCCTGGTTTTCAATTGAGCAATCTGACATAGGCAGGGCTAGGCATACACACCTTCTCAGTTTCAGGCTACTCTCATGGGTGAAAGTGCACTTTACAAGTACACAAAGTATAACACAACTTTATAAGGCCTGCAGAAGAGCATTTTGTTCCACAGCAATTGCTAATAAAGAAAGTATGTCTTTACAGACAATTGCGAGGGCTGATAAACTGCCATGAGCCGCTACATGGCATTGTCGTATGGCTTGTACCTCTTCAGTAAAACTGTGCGTTTGTTGGACAACATAAACATCAAGGATTGTGCCAGACTGATTCCGCACACACCCTCAGGATATGTTGGCCTATATCCCTGCTAGCCCACAGTGCACTATCTGGCCCCCCAAGCTTACAGGGTAACAAATCTGCGAGCAACCTCAGAACATGACAACCCTGATATCCCAAGGAAATCGTGGTAACAGATTGAGAACCCTTTCGTTTGGACTCTCATGCATACCCAAAGAAATACACAATAAATACTTAGTAAGGCGTTATAATATTTATTGAGGCGTGGTGATTCTTTTGTAAAATACGTGTGCTGTGATAATCAGTAGAATGAAACAGAATAGTTTAATTAGCATTATGAGAACAGTGAATAGGATAAACGATTCCACCATTGTGCTATAAAAGTGAATATATGCGGGCATATAAGTACTGGGTACAGTGTACTCCGACCTAGTGCTCCAATAACCTAGTCTTGCCTAGGGTGGTTGATCAGCCAAATCCCTGCCAGGTGAGCTAACTCCCTATTACCTGCGGGTGAGTGTCATCAGGCTGTCTGTCTTAGTGTAGAGCTGGACATCCCTTGTGTTGGTAAACAGGAATCAGCTGAGCTGGAATTCCAGCATGCAGTGACCTCGCAGTGCCAGCTGAGTTCTCCTCTCCTTTAAACAAGTAAGTGGTTCTGTATATATAATAAACAGCACCCATGTGGCCATGTCGCAACCCCTGGTAGGCCACAATTGTTTATTCAAGTTTGAAGCTTCTTCGCCTACCGGACAATAACAATAATGACATTTGTGTAGTGAAGTTTTTGCCATGTACTGAATGTTCAAGGTGTCATCATAGTATGACTGCAAAGTAGAAATATAAGCAATGCAGATTCATAGAATGTTATCCTGCATTGTCACGCATGCAAATGTATGTCAAAAGTCATTGTGTGTAAAAGAGAAGACAACTTAAGAAACATGAGCATGTAATGGTGTTAGTACTTACCAGGCCATCCTGACCAAGTGACATCCGCTCCTTGGATGTTAGTCGATAAAAAATATTCCTAGACAAAGGACAACAGTACAAGTGGGCCGTTAATGGGCTCACCAGTAGGTTAATGTCCAGAGACACAACCAGTCGCATTCCTAGGCATATGCCTAGGGCACACTTGAAAGTGTACAGCAGACAGCGGAATATGAGCTGCCCACAGTGTAGCCACACAGGCCGAAAGGACAAGAATCAGTGTTCATTTAGTTCCTAAAGCAAGGGTGCACATATCCTTCTCCTAGCGCTTCATATCTGCCTACCTGATGGTGTTGTAAACAGTATTGGTTGTGGAATGTCGAAATTGGCAGAGAAATAAACCCATGAATTATCCAATCCGTGGAAGGTATTTCCGCAACAGTAAACAGTAGCTTCTCCAACTTCTCTATGTGTAACATAGTGTACATTGTGCCATATTTTGCCATGATGGTTTGCTGTTTTGTTCAATTGTAAGGTAAAAACAAGCAATTGGCATTAAAGTGTTGGCATGGTACGCGACTGGCACAAAGTGTCTGAAGATTCCAACTCACTAACAGAATTGATCTAAGCTGTGACTGCCCATGTTGCAAAGAGGACATGCCCTTCTGTATGGTGTCTATTGCAGACGACATTATCTTACCCAGAGAGCATATCCTAGTGGATAATGTAGTCATACCATTACCAACTACTGCTAGAGCCTTTTCTAAATTTGCCCTGTCTATTTCGCACAGTCTCTCAGCAGCTTCCTGCTGGGAAACTTACCACACTTCATTGTATATCGCATACAAGAAGCACTTTTGACATGGTTTTCGAGGACCTAATAAAAAGTCCTGTAGTCCCATGTCTTCAGAAAGAAGGGACAAGTGTTGAGGTTTTTAGCCAATCAAGGTACAACTTTGCAACACTGTAAATAGTTACCACCCAGAGTGTTGTGTCTGTGTGTAAAGTGGGTCATGCCTGCTGATCTTCAGCCCTTAGGTGTCACCCAGGAAAATGTGCATGACATCCGTTAGTATTTAACCACCACACTAACCATCCCCCCTGATTGGTCCCCGAAGAATTATATGAACCGTTGTGAAGCATGTTGTCCAATGTTTCATCCGTGTAATTTGTGAACTGTTGCCAGTTTGCAAAACATTAAAATGCAGGAATGTGGGGTGTATTTAAATCTTTTATCTTAGCCATGCCAGGACACGACGTCTGCTGCACAGTTTTGTTCAGGAAAATCATTTAATGTGGTATCTCGAATGCTCTAAATAATGACTCATTCCCCTGAACCTGCCAATATTTCGTTCCAGAATTGATTTGAAATCAACAGTGTCTCTCCAAAAGTCAAACCCTTGTGTGGACAACTGGAAAAGTAAAAATTCTAAATATATATGCTTTGTATCAGTCAGCATGCTTTTCTTTGCTGGTGATGCAGCTGAAAAGCTGTCTGAACCCTTTTTTGATACATAAATTGATTATGAGACATTTTGAGTAACCTATGAATAAACATGCACTAACCACACGTTAAAGAAACATGAGAAATAAATGTAAGATAACTTAGTTACATGCACATAATTGTAGAATAGATGAAATCATATTCATTTAAATAAAATAGGTTCATATTTTATTAACCAACTTCAACATGTTGTTTCAAAGTGTATTAAAAAGCTAAAGTGATGTACTTGTGTTATGAAATTCCTAATCATCCTCATTGAAACAGTAATGTGTGTAAAGAATTTATGAAATCTAACATAATGTAGACAATTTTGCGTGTGATATTTAAGCGTTTCATCCTGAATTTTATCATCTGCATATGTGAAACTGCGCACCGAATGAGAAAAGAAAACTGATGCTGCATAGCCATATTTAGTGCGAATCTTCTGAAGTCGTCTGATTATAATCTTCATATATGTACTAAGGTAACACATTTGGAACAATATTAATATTCTATGATTTGAAATAATTTTATACGTTAGTATTTCGAAAATGCAGTAATGTGTCATAGTTACATGTGATCTTTGTAATCCAACAAATAACATATTCTGAGTGCTTATAAGTTGAAAAGATTTTTAGAATATGTATTACCCCTATGAACTGTATATTTCCATTACTTTATATTCTGCATATTTTAAATTAACTTTATTATAGGCCTGCTTTTCTTCCTACTTTGCTTTTGCTTACACTCGTGAGAAGTTTTCCTAAACTTTCAAGGTGAAGCGAAAGTGTGTCTTACTAGAAGAGTTCTTACTCGCTTACAAGGACTATTGCAACAAAAGTTGATACTTTGGGAACATCTGATATGGGGAGCTGTCCTCTTGAACCCACTCATGTGCCTGTTGCTAAAAGACCATTGTTTGGAAGTTTACGTATACTGGATGATTTGAAAACTTACGTGATCAGTATCACCTCTTTCTATAAATTGTGTCTACTTTTACACCATATGACAATCATCTTATACGAACTGACCAAATGGACTGAGTGGTCTGACTCAATGAGGTGACCAAGGAGGTACCACATCAGAACTGGAGGATTATAATAAATTTGGTTTGGTGGATGGATAGTATATCTGGCTAGCTGGCTCTCTGAGAGACCCCGGAGACTGCTCTCTGATTTTCCTGCATCTGTCTGATGGGAACTTTTGCAGACTCTACTTGCTCTTTCACGGCTAACACACACATTGTGTGCACCAATATTGGACTCTTTCTCAAGGGAACACTACCTATGAGCTGTCTTGTCTCATGTCCTTGCTTAACTTTTCCAAAGCTCCTTTTCCCTTTAAGCAAGACCAAACTAATTAGACTGTCCTGCACTCTTTAGATTTTAAATGTTTAATAATGATGTATTGCCCTTATTATCTCTTTGATAAATTCACCTTTAACTAAACTGTAGACTCTGGTTTATCATGAATTGTCTCCTTAAGTTTATTGTGCATTCCAATTGAAAATTGGATGACAGGAAGAGATCAGCATAGAGACATTTTTGATGATCAGGTACTAATGTTATTGTTTTGAATTGCCTTAACAAAATTATTGGTTTACAAGATTTTAGTCTGGTTAAATTTCTTCAGAAGGTTCGGACTAGCTGTAATAATCCTTTACTTATATCGTATAATGTTGAGAGTCAAATACATGAATTTAATTACAAATTTGTGAATCGGTTATCCCTTTCCTGATCCTCATTGGATATTCGGATGTTAGATCTCTTATATACAACACCTCAATGGCACAATACAAGATCCATCCGAGGATCAAGTGAGTGTCAGTTAGCTAAGTCACATGAAGAGATAATAGTAATCAGAGAACATTTTCATTTATCAAAAAGGGCACAGTATCCACTGCAACACTGGTGGTGGTGTGAGCATATAATATTAAGACACTGGGTCAGCTGGATTAGGGCCAGAGAAATATGCAAACTTCTGTGAAAACATTTGTGACCTACACCGTAGTGGTGTAGGGCAGTGTTCCCATTGTATGTAATAAAATGCTGCACATGGAGTACTTGCTTTATGCAAGAAGTGGTGACCATAATGTTGAAAACAGAACATTTCCTCATAATTAGTCCTACCATCATAAATATCATGAGAGTTACAAACAGTGGAATACTCTAGGTCTTCTAGCATTTCATGCACTGTATAAATGTCCCAATTATCGGAGATAGTACTAGGGGTGATAATGTCATTCAAAGAAATGCAGAATACATATGGTATTTGCAAAAGTTCAGTAGGACCAAATATATCAAACGATACCCTGTCCCAAACAATTCCATCAGGAACCGGAATGGCAGAAATGTTCACCAGGGAAAGGTCTCTTTGCACATTGTGTGATGAATAATGTGGTGTTAAAATCAAGTTCACTGTTAGAAATGGGATTTCTGGTTGGCTAGGGCAAGCGCCTAAGCCAGGCAGAAACCACCACTCTAGTCAGGGCAAGGGAGTTACACACTGAAGATAACCCCTGCTCACCCCCTTGGTAGCTTGGCATGAGCAGTCAGGCTTATTCCAGAGGCAATGTGTAAAGCATTTGCGCAACACACACACACACAGCAGAAACACACTAGGCACACCACAAAAGAAACTCCACACAAGGTTATATCAAAAATAGCCTTTGTATTATCATAAACACATTAGAATCATAATCACAAAATATACACTGTGTCAACTGGCACTAGGCAATATTCACAGGGGATTATATACATGACAGGGCCAATCGGGCCACTGTCAGAACCATTGCAAAGCACAAGTAGTAAAAATAAAACACAACCAGTAACTACTGGTACAATAATGTACTTAGCATCATCACCTGCAACATAAACACATTATGTCTGCATCACTTTAGGCATAGAACACATTATGCATGATTCACATAAGCATAAACCTATTATGCAATCTCTGTAGGCCTAAACACATTATGCAATAGGCATCACAAGCATAAACACATTATGCATAAACCCTATAGCATAACATTAGGCATCAACACATGGGGCATAAATCATCAGCATAAACACATTATGCCGTAGGCATCACATTAGGGCCTTGCGCCCTACCAACACTGGCCCCCTGGCCCTCTGTCCAAAATGCCAGGGTTCTGAATTATAGGGCCTTTCAACTGGCCCTCAAGCTGCCAAAAACAGTAAAAGCACTGTGCGTAGCACCCTGGGGGGGGGCATGGGGTACAACTCATCCCTTCCTCACTCTGGAGCGAAAGAAATGGCCCCACGTTACAGCGGCCCGCTCTCCTGCGGGGCCGCTGGGGTAAACAGACACTGGCACTGGCACCAACAATGCCACTGAAGCCCCACTCCAGGACTTCTAAAACAAAGATTGCCTCCAAAAAGAAATCAGCCCCAGGGAGCTCCGTTCACGGAGCTCCTCCCGGTGCACCTCTCTCTGCACCAACTGTGCTTCCCAGTTCAGCCCCACTCACCGGGGCTGCTTGTGGATTCCTCCGGTCTCGCCTAGGCTGGGGGAAAGGCACCGACAATGTGCCTCGGCCGCTTCCTCTTCCCGGGCCTCTCGGGACCCGCCTCTCTCTCTTCCACGAGACGGGGGCAGAGATGGAGCCCGCGAGGCTCCCGACTCTTCTCGGCATGCGGGGCTTCTCCCACCAGTATGGGAGCCCCGCCTCACATCAGGCACCATGTTGCCTGACTTCCCCTAGGCCGCGCTGCAATTGGCTGCCTCAGCAGCTTCCTCTGCCCGGCCCGCTTCGATTGGGTGGCCATAAATTAGCCCCGCCTACAACCAGGCAGAGGGGTCTGCCTGTCTTCCGGGCCGGCTTCACTTCTCGGCTCAACAGGGCGGGGTAGGCTCCCGCTGAACAAAGGAAGGCACCAGCATGCGGGGTCGGCTCCCACTTGACAAATGAAGGCACCAGCATGTGGGGTGGGCTCCCGCCAACAGGAGCGCACAAACAGTGGGGTGGGCTCCTGCTAACAGGAACACAAACGCGGGGTGGGCTCCCGCTTCCCACGCAATGCGGGGTAGGCTCCCGCTCTTCTTGCAGCAGCACGGGGGAATCCCTACGCCGGGTATTCTCTCTGGACGATGTGCAGCTTAGCGCTGCAAAGCAAAGATGCTCCTCTTGGGATAAAGAAGTAGCGCCCACGAGGCGCTAAGCCCCCAAAAGTTTCAGGGCAGAGGCTGGACCCAGGCAGGCCAGCTTACAGGGCCCTCCAGTAGGGAGGCAGTCCCTCGTGGTGGTTCCTCCTGGGGCCCAGCAGCCGCAAGTCCCAAGTCACAAGGAAAAGCACACAAATCATGGGGTCACAGCCCCAGTATATATATCCCATTTTCCTTTGTTCTGCCTTTGGCACAGGGCTTGGGGAACCAGCCTGAACTGGTTCTGTGGTTTTTTGGAGCACTCTGTTTACAGGGCTCCTCTTCCCCATTGTCAGGTGGGGGCTCAGTCATCAGACCACCACAGGGGGGCGGAGCCAGAATTCACCCTGGCAGGCACAGACCTAGTCAGGGTCAGGGGACTACTACTCCCACTTCTCCAAATGCAGATCCCCTATTCAGCCTAGCGCTGACTCACCCTGCCCTCCCTGGAGCAACACACACCTCACTAGCCCCTGTCACTCCAGAGCCTGACATGCAATACACATCAGGCAGGCAGACACATAGCACACAGAAATGCCAACTTCTAAAAGTGGCATTTCTAAAATAGTGATAATAAATCTGCGCACACCATCGCGTAGCATTTATTATTACTATTCCAAACATACCAAACTTTACCACGCTGCTCCTCTCATATCAGGAATTACCACTGAAACACTTATCAGGGAATACCCAATGCATTCCTATGAGAGGGCAGCCTCACAGCAGTGAGAAACCAAAATGGCTGTTTGTCACTACCAGGACATGTCACACACTTAAGGTACATGTCCTACCTTTTACCTACAATGCACCCTGCCCATAGGGCTAGCTAGGGCCTACCTTAGGGGTGGCTGACATACAGTAAAAGGGGGGTCACAGAAAAGGCACACACTTTAGGTGCCACGTCACAGCGGCAGTAACACTGCGCGCACAGGCTCTGCAATGGCAGTGTCCTGAGACAGGTTTGAAAGGCTACTTTGGTGGGTGGCGCAATCAGCGCTGCAAGCCCACCAGTAGCATTTAATTTACTGGCCCTGGGTATCTGAGATACCACTTTACAAGGGACTGACAGGTAGATTAAATATGCCAAACAGGTGTAGACCAATCTTACCATGTTTACCACAGAGAGCACATGCACTTTACACTGGACAGCAGTGCTAAAGTGCCCAGAGTTCTAGAACCACCAACTACATGTCAGAAAAAAGGCTAGGAGGAAGGCAAAATGTTCAGGGATGACCCTGCAAAAAGGGCCAAGTCCAACATTCACCAATTATACAGCTGAGTGTTCTGGGAGATAGTGTCCATTCAGAAGCAGGAAAAAGACTGTCGCAAAACTAATCCAAAGAACGAGGAAAAGTAATGAAATAGCCAAGGAGGAACATAGTAAGTCTTCTTCAGCCAAAAATAGAATGCAGAGATGTGGAGGTGGCTCAGATGAATCTGCAGAGAAGTCATCAAAGTCGATAAAGTAGCTGGTGGATATTCATAACTATTTTTAGCAGCTCTGGAGGCTGTGTAGAACTTGGAGTTGACTTGAATTGTGGTACATTGACATAGACACCATCTGGGTCAGGTTTCCAAATAGAAATCTGTGTTTCAGTACAAGTTGTTTGTATAGTAGTTGCTGATTTAGCAGGTAGAAGAGATACTTCATTACTAGCTATCCCCAGCTGGGTAATAGAAGCTTTATTGCTGATTAAACACTTCCAATGGGACCTCCTGTATATTAGTGAGAGGAGACAGGTAACTACTCAGGATCCCATGTGGCCCACTGTGTAGAACTGGCCACATGATGCGGTTTGATGAGTTCTATTGACACAAATCTCTTGTTTGTGCAACCAGCAAGGGCTGGTAAAAGTACAGTTCTATACTTTCAACAGCCAGGACAGGTACAGGCACTCTGTAAGATTGCCCAAATACATTCTTATCCACTATTTTCTCCTGGACTAGTTCACCAATCTTGGGGATCCAACCAGGAGTTGCTGGTGCTTCCTTCACTTCTCCAGTGGCAGTGTGTTTTACATGGACATTGCTCTGCACATCCCTGAAAATATTCAGTTCCTGTAAAACAGTCAAATGTTCATTGATGTCAAAGGGTGTTTCTGCTGCCACTGTGCTAGGACTGTCAAGGTCAGATACCCACATCTTAACTCCAAACAGGATCTCATAGGGATTCCAACTGCCCAGGGATTTTCTAGGCAAATTGTTGAAGGCTCTCTGGACCCCATATAGGTGATGGATCCAACTGATACCTCAGCCTAATACCCTCGCTGTTAAAGATTGCTTTACATCTCGGTTCTTCCTTTCTACTACCATGTTTCCCTCTGGATGGTAGGGGGAGTATGCACGAACACACCCAATTTTTACATTATGTCTTTGTAAGCCTTAGATGCGGAGAATGGCCCTGGTCAGAATGGACTGTGCCAACTGCATATGTCCCGATAAAGACTTGCAGATCATTTATAAGAGTTCAGACATCAGCCGATCTCTGTGGCCAAACCCATAAGAATTGAGAGCAAGAAACCACTGCAACCAAAATGTATTTGTAAGCCCCATCTGATTGTAAGGGGCTGCAGTGGTCCAGATAAATACAAGCTAATGGCTTGTTTGAGATAAACAGAGGTGTCTGTGGTGGATGAGCTACAATCGAACCCTTCATCTGCGGGCACATGTCGCATTTAAGGACAAAGTCCCTAGTCTGTTCATAAAGACCTGGCTGCCAGTAGCATTGCTGCATTAATGAAATTGTAGCTGCCACCCCTGCTAGGCCCTCATGTGCTGCTAGTATTAAACCTAACCTGCGATCTGAATTTGGCATTACTCTATCTCCCACTCCGGCAATATGAGCAAATGGTATGTTTTGCAAACTTAGCAAAGCACTTTGCGTCGAAGCGCAGGTGCAAACAACTGGAAAGAAGATGGGCACCAGCAAGAACCACATTGAGCAAGCCACCTTTAATTCAGCCCTCAACAACTACCACTGCAAGCTCAAAGATGCAAAAATGGAGGCCCAGCTCACTGGATCGAGACCAGTGCCAACAAAACCAAGGAATGCTTCACCATCACCAGAGAATTTACCCACCACCCGGATCCTGCTCAACTGGAGCAGTTGATAGTTTGATTTTGCTCCGGTGGGATGGCAGTGGCGGCCATGTGGAAGATGTGCAGCGGGCAGGGGTCAGACAGTGCTCCGGAGTGGATGTTCTTCATGGTCTTAGGGTGTCTTCTGTCGTGAGAAGGGTCCAGGTGAGAAGTGTCTGTTGGGTGGCGTGGGTTGGGGCTTTGCAGGGGTCTTGGTCGTCAAAGTTGTCATAGAGCATCTTGATCTTGAGTTGAAAGAAGGAGCTGAGTCTGTTGCAGAGGTCTTGGGATGGAGGGACATTGGTTGTTTTGCTGTTGGATTTGGCGAATTCCTACATGATGGCGAAGAGTTCCTTGGAGTTGTGGGCTTTGGAGAGGATTCTGTCTTGTAGGAAATTATTCTTTGTGTATTTGATGAGTGGGTGGTGTGCTGTAATGGCTGTTTTGTAGGCGGAGCGTGATTCTGGGCTTTTGCTGTTTCTCCACGTCTTTTCTAGTCGTTGGCAGCAGCGCTTGGATTCTTGGAGAGTCGTGGTGAACCAGTTGGCTTTCTTGTTGTGTCACCTTGTGGTGTTCTGGAGGGGGGTGAGAGAGTTGGCGCAGTTGGCGATCCATTGTTGAAGGTTGCTTGCTGCTGTGTTTGCGTCTGTCGTAGTTGGGGGTGAAGTGCAGGTGAGGGCGGAGGTGAGGTGTTCTTCGGAGACTTTGTTCCAGATTCTGCATGGGAGGTGGCGCATGTGCCTGTGTGCAGTGGGTTTTGTAGAAGAGAAATGGATGCAGTGGTGGTCGGTCCAGAGCAGTTCCGTGGTGTGGCTAAAGAGTATGTTGTTTCCTCCAGCGAAGATGGAGTCGAGTGTGTGTCCTGCTGTGTGAGTGGGGGCGAAGACAAGTTGCTTCAGTCCTATGTTGGTGAGGTTCTCTAGGAGGGCAGTGGTGTTGGGGTCACTGTGGTTGTCCAGGTGGAAGTTCTGGTCTCTGAGTAGTATGTAGTCTGTGGAAGCGAGGTCATGGGGTGCGATGAGATCGGCGATGACGTTGGTGAAGGGGGTGCGGCATCCAGGTGGTCTGTAGGTGAGTGCTCCGTGGAGCGTCATTCTGGGGTTGGGCTGGATCTGGAAGTGGAAGTGTTCCATGGGGGGTGAGGCGTCGTCCGAGTTGGTGGTTGTAAATCGGAGCCAGCTTTCGTGGTCGATGGTGAGGCCTCCTCCTGGTCGGTTGGGCGGTCTTTTCTCAGGATCTTATATCCATTGGGGATGACGGTTGCGATGTTGGGTGCGGAGCTGGCATTGGTCCAGGTCTCTGTGAGGAAGGCGACGTCGGGTGTGTGAATGTTGAGGAGGTCCCAAGTTTCTATGGCAGGGAGTGTACGTTGAGGAGGATGCAGCTCAGTTGTTTGTTTGCAGTGGTGTCTGGTGGGCTGGGGGTTGCTGCCGGGTCCGGAGGTGGGTGAAGGTGCGGCAGCAGTGTCAGCAGGAAATCGGGCGTTGAGTGCTGGGGTCATAGCTGTGGGGGTCGGGGGACTAGGGTCCCTGGCGCTGGTCGCGGTTGGGTTGCGGCTGCCATTAATTATGGGTTGGGGGAGGGCGGTCAGCTGGGAGGTGGGAGCAGGAGCAACACGATGAGGGGGGAAGGGGCTGTGGGGGCAACAGCGGCAGGGAGCGTGGGAAGCGGGGAGGGAGGCAGGGTGTAAAGAAGCACAGAAAAAAAGGCACAAAAGAAAAAGAGAAAAGAGTGAAAAAAGGCACACTAGAGAAAAGAGGCACAAAAGAGAAAAAGGGGCACAGAAGAAAGGCACAAAAGAAAAAGAGAGAAAAAGGCGCACACAAGAAAGAGGCACAGAGGAGAAAAAGAGAAGCAGAGAAAAAGGCACACAAAAGACACAGACAAGTGAAAGGGCAGACAGCGAAAAGGTAAGGACAACAGGACAGAGCGGAATATGAGAAGAGCAGGGTGCTCTGCCACTAGGCCACCAGGGATGAGGCACAGGCAGAAGTCTGCGCTTGGAGAAGGGCCTCGAACACCTACCTGGAAGGCCTCAAGGTCAGAGCCTGAATGGTGGAGCTGGGTGGGGGAGAGCAGTGACACTGACCAAGGAGGTCAGAGGTCTTGCTTCCTCCACTCATTGATCGACTATGCCAGATTGGAATCACTGACGATGCACTCAGATCGATGGCATCCTTTCTCACAGGGTGCACCCTGGGAGTCCGCCTCTATCCCTTCACCTCATAACCCAAGCACACCATCTGCGGCATCCCCAAGTCTCGGCCCTCCGCCCAACCCTCTTCAGCATCTAGATGACTCCAATTGCAGACATCGTCAGATCGCACAGCATCAGCCTCATCTCATACGCCGATGATACCCAGCTTGTCCTCTCACTCTCAGCTGAGCCCACCTCAACGAAGACCAACTTCCACAACTGTATGAAGAACGTCTCAGCCTAGATTAAGAACAACTGCCTGAAGCTCAACATGGACAAAACTGAAGTTCTGATCTTTGGCAGACAAAATGCCCTCAGGAGCAACACCTGGTTACCATTGGAACTCGGACCCACCCCCACTCTGAAAGACCACGCCCACAACCTCGGCAGTATCCTGGACGGCACACTCTCCATAAAACGTCAGGTCAACGCCATCTCCTCAGCCTGCTTTCACACACTCCACATGCTCCGCAAAGTCTTCAAGTGGCTCCCCATCAGAACCCGGAAAACAGTGACGCAGGCCCTCATCACCAGCCGGCTGGACTATGGCAATACACTCTATGCTGGTACCACCACCAAACTTATGAAAATACTCCAGATGATCCAGAACGCAGCTGTCAGACTGATCCTCAACCTGCTCAAGAGGACACACAGCACCTGAAGGACCTCCACTGACTGCCAGTGCCAAAGAGATGCCAATTCAAACATCTAGCCCACGCCTACAAAGTCCTCCATGGCAAAGGACCCGCCTACATGAACCACCGCCTGCAGTTCCACTGACATCCCAGAAACCTCTGCTCTGCACACCTCGCACAAATACCACCCATCCACCACTGCCACTCTGGAGGACGCTCCTTCTCCCACCTCGCCGCCAAATCCTACAACGCCCTCCACCTCCGCACCTCACCCTCATTGACCCACTTCAGGAAGGGACTCAATACCTGGCTCTTCGACTAAAACCTGCAGCACAGCGCCTGGAGGATACCCTCTTGGGTGATAAGCCGTGCTATACAAGTACGACTTAATTCATTAATTAGCTGGTAGGAATACTTCACTGGAAAACCTTTCGGCAAGTGGGTGTCATCACATGCAGTGTTGACAGCCATCATAATGTCTCTATCTACCCTCGTACTGGAATGAGGAATCGCAGAGACAGCAGTAGTTTGCACTGTTGCTTGTGTGGCTTCATCAGACATGGAATTCCCTACAACATGTATTCCTATACTTTGCTGTCTCAAGGTGTGAATCACATGAGTCCGTGGCAAGCATTCTTTCAGCTTAGCCACTTGTCCCCAAAGTGCTTTGTGCTTTATGGTGTACCCTTTGGAATCTCTGAATCCATTCTGGCTCCAGTAGTGTAGATACTCATTGTATGACTGGACACAATAATACGAATCACACACTATGGGGCATATTCTCAAGAACGTGTGATAACTACCGCAAATCCAGCTTAACGCAACACTTCACATCGCAGTCCATCGCGGGAAAATAACGCCGTGTCAACGTGTCATTCCCAACACGGCGGTACCATGCGATAGTCACACGATAACGCGTCAAATGAACGCGTTAAAATCAACACGGCGCGGCAAAAACGCGGAACCCCAACGCGAAAATAGTAGCGATGACGCCAATCGCGATACAAAAATTTGCGAAAACCAGCCACAGGCCTGCAATTCCCACGCGTCCATAGACATAATATCGAAATAAAAATATCGAATGGACAGAATATCGAATCCAAAATATAGAATGGACATAATATTGAATGGACATAATATAGTCGTTAAAAATATCGAAATTAAGGTAAGTAATATCGATTGTCAAAATATCTAAGTACAAAATATAGGCATTAAAAAATATCGAATTTTTAATAATATCGAATTTTTTCTAAGTGTTTTGTATGTTAGTATATGTGTTAAAAGTTTATATTAGTTTTTGTAATGTATGTTTAATTTTTTTAAAGCAATGATTTTTATGTTATTTAATTTTTGCGTCATTTAATTTCGTAGCGGGTTGTGGGTTTATAGGGGAATAGGGTGGGAAGTAATTTAATTGTAATTAAGTAAATATTTATTTTTATTTATTGGTATTGATAATTAATTTATTGTTAATTAATTATTAATTGGTAATTCATTTTTATTAATTGGTAATGAATTTTTATAAATTGATTAATTGATAATTATGTTCATTCTATTAATTTATTATTTGTAGCGGGTTGTGGGTTGATAGGGGGATATGGTGGGAAGTAATTTAATCGTAAATAATTAATTATTGAAAATATTTTTTTGTTTTGATAATTAATTTAATGTTAATTAATTATTAATTGGTATTTTTTTTATTATTTATACATTTTTGGTATTGAATATTAATTGGTTGTTAATTAATTATTAATAGGTAAATAATTTTTAATAAATACATTGTATTGGTATTTATAATTAATTAATTATTAAATATTTTGTAATTGGTAATTAATTTTAATAAGAATGTTTATTAGTATTGATAATTAAATAATTGTTATTAAAATATTAAAATATTACTTTCCCTACTGTTGCACTCTCTGGAGTGGGAATAGTAATTTTTACTCCTACGCTATCCAACGTTTTCACTACTGTTGCACTCACTGGAGTGTAAATAGTAATTTTTACCCTCCCGCTATCCAACGCTTTCCTTACTGTTGCACTCTCTGGAGTGGGAATAGTAATTTTTACCCCTACGCTATCCAACGCTTTCCCTACTGTTGCACTCACTGGAGTGGGAATAGTAAATTTTACCCTCCCGCTATCCTACGTTAAAAATATTGAATATTTTTAAATAATATTACGTTAATATATGTATGTATTAAAAAATAAAAATGTATGTTTATTTTTTTTTTACTTAAATTAATTATTCATTAATTTGAAAGTTATTTAAGTATTTTTAAGTATGTTTTACTTAATTATATTTATTATCTTATTAATTTTACGTTACTTTTAAGAGATTTAAAAAATGCGATATTTTGACTAACTATATTTTTTACAACGATATTTTTGATTCGATATTTTTGTACTTACCTGTTTGTAGATAGGGAGTCGATATTTTGGTATTCGATATTTTTAACTCGATATTTTGTCAGGTCGATATTTTCTTCCTCGATATTATGTCAGTGATCCAAAAAAAACATACAAACAAAAGCCAAACAACAGCGAAGCACAATGGAGGCATACGGAGCAAGTACAGAGGACAACCAGAACCCCACAAGTCCCCCGGAGGACCAGCCTGGGACCTCGGGGTCAGGGAAGGGCAAGGACAAGAAGAGCAGGAAGAAGCGGTTCAGTCCGCAGGAAAACAGGATCCTGATAACGGAGGTGATAGAACACCATCAAACACTGTTCGTCACCTCCACTGTGTCACTGGCCAATAAAAATGGAATATGGCAGACCATCGTGGATAAGGTGTATGCAGTAGGAGTGCTGAGGAGGACAATGGACAAGGTCAAGAGGCGCTGGAATGATGTGAAGCGCAAAACCAAGCTGAAACTCGCAAACAACCGGAAGGCAGCAATGCAGACTGGAGGTGGGAGTCCAGCACCACAGGAGGAGCTGGACGAGATGGAGGAAATGGTGTCCACAGTCATCAGTGGGGAGACGGTGGCAGGAGTTGGGGGACCAGACACTGCTCAACATGACCGGACACAACAGCAACAGGGAGAGTAACGACCAGGGACTGGGGGGATGGGGGGAGATGGGCACAATGGCACACATGCACAATTAAGCATAGCACATCTGCGGACACACCATGCCCCAGACCCCCAACTCCCACCAAGAGACCAATGCACACAGGTATGCAACATCTCAGCACCACATAAGCACAGAAGCCCGCGGCACACCACATGTAAGGGATAAGGGGCAGCTACATCAGAGCTGCAGGGGCGACTCCCCCAAAATGCGGCACACACACATAACATGCAAAGCACATCAACATTGACAACGATGTGGTACAAACCGCAACATGTCCACAACAGAACAGAGGACACAACTGGTGCCGCATGTGCGTAGAAACTGGCCAATCACATTTGGCATTGCAGGGAAATGTTAGTTGACAATGTACAAATACAAACACACATCCGTGATGTAGTCGGAATGTCCACTGTCCCGCATCAAATAGGCAGCTCCCCCCAAACAGTCACAATGTACATTGTCATGCAGTCTGAATGTAAACATGTACAATGCATAAAACATACATGTGAACACAATGTGAAACTGCATCTCACCTTTACATTGCAGGGGGCAATCCAACACCTCCTGCAGAGCAGTCCGAACCTCTCTACTCTGATGACGAAGAGGACCACCACACCTTCGACTCCAACGCCCTCCAACAGCTCATGGACAGCCTCCGCAGCCCACTTCCAGGAGCAGAGCAGCCCAGCTGCCACGAGGAGAACCCACCCCCTGCACAGAACACACAGCAGGCAGCACCCACCACCACGGCTGCCTCCCAGGACCCCCACGATGAACACATGGCCTTCCAACGCCGTGTGTTGCGGTGCCAGGAGAAGCTGGCTGAACAGGTGCAGGTGGGGTTCGACCGCATGGCAGCCAAACTAGACGCCATACGTGGGTGTCTAAGTCCCATCAGGGACCACTCACAGTCCCTAACGGACACCCACAGTCCGCTCCATGCACTCCAACGGACCATGGCTGACATCGCTAGAGTCCTAACTCTGCGACAAGAACGACTGTCTAGCCAGAGTGCCTCCAGCGATCTCGCCCGGGAGTTGGGACACATGCGGAGGATCATGGAGAACATGGAGTGGACACAGGCGGCAAGAGCGGCTGCCACGGCTGCACACCAGTGAGAGGTAGCTGGGTCCCTCAATGCCCTAAAGACCCTCCTCATGGCATTGCTGCCACAAGGCCTGGCGCTGATGCATGCTGCTGCTACCACCCCATCCACATCTCCGGCCCCTGATGTGTCAGTGCCACACAGTGCAGCAGACATTCCACCTCCGGCCCCTGAGGTGTCACTGCCACACAGTGCTGGAGACAGAACACCACCACCCACATGTGAGGCACATGCAACAGCAGAGGACGAAGATGCGGATGAATCTGCCTTCGTGGTCAGAAGGACGCAGTAGCATTCTTCTCTGCCATGTGGCTTGTTTCTGCTTGGTTCTGCCCTCTGCATCATCACCTTCCACTGTCCCCCGATGCACTCAGCGACACTCACCTTGGACCTCGACATGGACTGCCAAATTCTGTTTGGTCACCAATGACACAGCTATCAGACTGCGGACTGAACTCCTCCTCTCCTGATGTACCTGTCATTCCCTGAAGGACTCTGGCTGGCCCTCCACGGGCCAACAATGTAAAGTGGGGTCGCATGGCCCTGTACTGCTCCAGCTGCAACACTCCACTGAATGTGCAATAAACATTCATATTCACACAGATGTGTCATGTCTATGATCTTTCAAGTGTGGAAGTATGGATGAATGTAGGGTCAGTGATTCCCCCTTACGTCCATGTTGCCCATGTTGTGGGACTTTTGTCACAGGGTGACACATTGCCGATTGCGGTCCGGGGGCGCCGACACTACAACAGAGCCAGGCCAGGACGGAACCACGCCCAGAGCTCTGGTGTCATTGTACACACCCTTACACTGGACTGGCATACGCCAGGACAGCCCACTCCGCTTACGCACACAGGGGGGGACGACAACGCCACATGTCCCAGGTCTTCACTGTAGGGATCTGCAGCTCACAGGTCTAGTTGTCAGCATGCCACAGCCACTCCCTCACGGCTGGTGTACACCCACACCACACCCATCCAGCACAGGTGTCACAGGACATGTGATCCTGCCAATAAAAAGGGCCTGGCGCACGTGCTGGACGCCATTTCCACTCTCTAACTGGGTGTCTCCGTGTAGTTCTCATGTATGCATGAGGGCCTAGGGCCCTGCCACCTCACATTTCCCAGTGCCGGGGGTGACATGAAGGCGTCCGCACCACGGAACTCAATCATTAAGGGTCCATGGCTAGCGGTGCACAGACTTGGTGGCACCGGATACACTGCGGCAGGCACAGGCACACCGCCACGGGACAGTGTCTTGCGGTGCAGTGAGATAGGGGCACCCAAAGTGCTGAGCGGGTGTGCAGCCTGCGATGATGCGCCGTCCTGGCGGTCCGGACTGTCAAGGATCAGTGTGAGCCCTGCTGGACCGCAGTGTAGGCCTGAGCCAGCGGGCAGTGCGGGCCTCCCGCCACGTGGCATTGCCTCGCGGTTCACAGAGTTAGTGGCACCTCAAGCGCTGAGCGGGTGTGCAGCCTGCGATGATGCCGTGTGCACTGATGTGGTCTCTGCCATTGCGAAATAAAGACCCAGAGTCAGGTGTGTGACCTGGTGGCCCGCGGTGAGGGGCTGCATGATGTGGAGGGTGCCATGGTCACGGGCCCCGGGCTTGGAGATCCCACCGGAACGTGGTGGGCCCTCTTGGAGACACGCCGGTGGCGGAAGGTGGGCAGTGAGGCCTGGTTGCGCAGGGGCGGGCAATCACCGCTGGGCGGCGGGAGGGGCTGGGGTGCAGCAGCCTGTGTGCGCAGGGGCGGGCAAGCGATGTTGGTGTGTGCAACTGTATGGACTCTGCCATTCATGTCTCTGGACACTGTTTCAGATAAGGGACCTGGGGGACTGCAGTGTATGCCGGCACCTGGTTGGAGACACACCGGTGGCAGCAGGTGAGCAGTGAGGCCTAGGTCCGCAGTGTCGGCACTCTCTCACCCTCTCTTTCTCTCTCCCTCTCTCTCTCTCTTTCTCTCTCCCTCTCTCTCTCTCTTTCTCTCTCCCTCTCTCCCTCTCCCTCTCTCTCTTTCTCTCTCCCTCTCACCCTCTCCCTCTCTCTCTTTCTCTCTCCCTCTCTCTCTCTCTCTCTCTCTCTTTCGCTCTCTCTCTGTGTACTTTGATGGGCGCATGGCACACCTTCTTATCCATATTTCTGTTTTGCAGGCTGTGACTTACAGAATGTCCTGAAAAGACCCGCCATGCCTCTTCAGAATTGTTGTTTTTGGTTTATTCTGTAATAAACGTATTATTTGGATATTATGATATGGATGTATGATTTCCCTTTTTCTGGCCACACATGTATGTTAGGTGTGGTGATTGTGCGACTTCTGGTGATTTGTTTGGTTCGTGGTTTCGTGGAGTTGATGTGCAATATCTTTGTCCAAAGGGGGTAGGGAGGTGGGGGTGGTAGGGTCCTGGGGGTGGTGGCGGTGGGTGTTGTTGGCCTATCGGGGATCCGGGCTGCATGATCAATTGCTCCAGGGCATCTGTTGTTCTTCATGTGTGGCTATGGGCTGTGCTCCCTTGTCTGGTGCCGGTTGTCATCCGACTTTACACCAGGTAAGAGCAGGTGTTAATTTCCTGCTGCTAACGCGCCTTATCGCATGTTTTGTGATCTTATCGCCGATGTGGCTGGTCGTTGGGAATTTTGTGGAGTGGTGTTGTCGCGGATTTTTGCACGGGAACGCCTACTCTGCATATCATTAGCGTTAGTTGCCGGGGTAATCTGTGGCGATGATTTTTGCGACTGCTTTCGCAAGTAAACTGGTGTTATGGGCTGTTGTCGCCAGCTTGTGAATGGGGCAATGAATTTATCGCGACTTTGGCTGCGATAAAGTGCCGATAACTCGGCGATAGATCCTTGAGAATATGCCCCAATGAGTGTGGGGAATCCAGGATCTGTATTTTCTAGTGCCAGATTCAGAGCTCTGTCTTCTGCCAGCTGTGCAATCATCTAGTGACTGTGCGTAGGCATTCTCAGAGTGGTATTCACCAACCTGCATTCCACCCTTAGCAGCTGCACACACTGTTGAGTATTGATTTTTTGTCCCTACAGCAGGCTGTGCAGAACCGTCAATATAGTCGATATAATCATACTGATCAAGAGGCATGACTTCATTAGGCAGAGGGTATTAACTTTTGAATTGCAGATGTGCTTGTGTTTGTAATGTAAAGTCAAATCTGTAGTGAACATAGGTTGCTGCAAAAGAATTGGCCCACTGTATGGATTGCAGATGTAAAGCCTTAGAGTTTGGAACGCTGGCTTTTGTGACAGTCTCTAAGGCCTGTACTGGAGTCATGACAATTATTCCTTTCACAATAGCCAATGCTCTCATCACAGCAGTCTGTATCGCCGTCAGGATCTATTCTGTTGGTGCAAAGTGCATCTCAGCATTGGTGTATAAATGTGATTTCTATGCAATTGGTACAGCGTCTCCCTTGTTGAATGTAATGCAGGTATATCCTGATGCACCCGCAATGATACGGATCACCAGGTTTGTTGTGTTTACACGTGTGTGTAAGTTTTTGAAGCTAGCATGTCAGCTTGTACTGAATGTAAAATCTGCACATGTTCAGATGTCCAGTGTGTGCTTGAAAAATCTAGAATGATTTAACCCATTCTGCATAATCTGTAATGTAGGTTCTGCCAACATTTAGGAATCCCAATATGGATTAAAGTTTCTTCAATGTGTTTGGTGGCTGCAAAAGCACACACTTCTCTAAGAAGTTCGTCGTAAGGCTTTTGCCTTCACTTAAAAGCTTGTATCCAAGAAACAGGACATTGAGGTGGGCAATCTTCGATTTTTTAAAGCTGAATTTGTAGCCCAAGTGAGCAAATCCCAGAGCTATGCAATCTACTCTTGTCAAGTGTGTAGAAAGGTCATCATCCGTCAAACATATGTCATCAACATAGGACAATGTCTGGTCATCAAAATTTAGTTAAAAGTCTCTGACCCCGGCTGAAAACAACCCAGGACTGTTCTTATACCCCTGGGGCAAACCAAAGAACTGTTTTTGAGAGCCAAGCGTGCTAAATGAGGTCAAATACCTGCTTTCAGGCACTATATTTTGGCAGAAAAATCCATTCGAGATATCAAGTGTTGTTTTGTATTTTTCACGCACTATATTGTTCATTAGTGCTGCGCTGTGTGTGTTTTGTACTACAAATGTCCATGTAGCTGAATTTAGATGTCTGTAATCTAATACTAGACGATATGAATAATCTGGTTTAATTAATGAAAACAAAGGATTATTCATAGGAGAGGTGCAACCTTCTATTACACCTTGATATTCAAGCCATGTGAGAATCTCTAACTTGTTTTTAGCCTAATTGTTAATGGGGTATTGTCTTTGAGGTTGTGGATCAACCACACTGGTATTTTGAGCTGCTCTTGGCAACATAAGGCATATCGCAGTGGAGTCTGTCAACCCTGTGTGACTTTGTGTCCTTGCATTGGGTTATGGCATATACCTTGGCATTGCACTATGTAAAAAAGAGATGAGACTTAGTCTCTAGGTATGATATATAATATTGCATACTAGACCAGACCTAGGGTCTGTGTTGATACTGATCTTTGGACCTATAGATACTCATCACATTTTGCATTATACTCATTATAGAAATCATATCTTGCCTTATTGAAAATATACCGCAACATCTAGATTGGCAGAGGAATATCACAGAGTATCAGATGGATGACTGATTCTCGTTGCATACCACAAATAGGGTAAGATTAGTAAATATTTTGACATTCTACCCTATTGTCAAATGCAGAGTACTATATTCTAGCTCACCTTAACCTTATTATCTTGCAGAGCTGAATATAACAGTATCTCTCAGACATATTGAGAGTGTCCTCAGTCTGTACTACCTGATATTTTGCCTGGCTCTAACAAACTACAGAGTGACACTGAGATGGACGAAGGATCTCTCAGTATATAAGGTGCATTATGAAAGACTTTGGGGCCGATTCTGATGCGGGTTGGAAAAGCTTCCCGACCGAGGGCCTGATTCTGATGCGGTTAGGAAGGCCTCCTAACGGCATTTGCTCCTTCCAAATCGGATCGGGAACGTGTCTTCCCGACCGAGGGCCCAATTCTGATGCGGTTAGGAACAAATGTTCCCATTGAAGTCAATGGGAGTTCAACCAAATCGTATCTGGAAGCATCCGGATGCATCCTACTCCGCCGGTCGGACTTTCCCGATCCGAGTGGGTCGGACACCATTTCCCAACCGATTCAGTCGGGAAGCTTTTCCAACCCGCATCAGAATCGGCCCCTAAGTGTCCTATTTCTTATTTTTTTGATTTTCTTCTTCTTCTTGTGGGCACCTTTTGCATTTCTTTCTTTGCAATCTAGGTTCGAGGTCTCCTTTCTCCCCCATTTCTTGCTCATGGGCCTTCTCTATAATAAGATCTCAAATACTCAGTGGCACTATGGAGCATGCCTACAGTCCTTGCGCCAGCATTGGACTCACAAATTCGGTGATCACCTTCAGGATGTCAATGTCTGCATGCATCACGGGTTCACCCTTAAGTATGCCAATTTCTCCAAATTGTTTGGCCGCTTTAACTTAGTTTTGTCTCGGACAGTCTCCAAGTGCAGCAAAATTGGAAAACAACTTTTTCTTTGTTATTTCACAGATAACCCCCGTCCACACTTGAGATTTATTTTTCAACCAATATGGTCCTGATGAAGGTGGATGTAATGCCCATCCCCCGAAACGTGCAATGACCGTGACCTTCCATATGGGAAACCCTTTAAAGAGAACACATCAGTGGATAGTCTCTAGATTGAATCAACCCACATAATTATGAAAGAGTGTATGTCATTTATAATAAATAGGAGTTTCCCATCTTCTTGTGTGTGAGTGTTTTGTGTGTATGAGATTATTTTGACTAAGCCTGGGCGTAGTTCGCAGAGTTGCGCTACGCGACGCTACGCGAAGCGGTAAAACAACTCCGCCGCGCTACGCAGAGCTACGCGAGCAGCGTAGTGCGATAGGAAAATGCTGTTCGCGGTGATTGCACAGTGCCGGATGCTTGTCCGCACTGTGCAATCATTGCAAACGGCATCATGCACAGTGCAAGCGGTCGTTTTCTGCCGCTCGAGTAGATTTTTACTTGAGCTGCAGCTTTCTCAACGCGAACGGGCAGTTTCTCATCGCGAGCGGTCGCGAGCATACGCGACCACTCGCAATGAGAAACCTGACCCCCCCCCCCGCGTTGAGAAATTTCGACGGGAGGTTTATTTTCCACACTTGCGCTCGCCAACTTGATGTTGCCGATCGCGAACGAGGAAAAATCTCGCCGGGATGTTGATTTTGCTCACTTGCGTTCGCCAACTTAATGTTGAGGAACGCGAGCGAGCAAAAATGTCCGCTACGCGTAGTGGTTTTTCTCTGCACTCCGTGAGATCCGCGTAACGTGGAGAGCAGAAAACTCTGCAAACTCCGCGAGCGGAGCGTAGTTCACCGCCCAGGGTTAATTTTGACTGGTGAGTTGTCTAATGGTTGAGAGTGGGGTTATAGCTAATTTTTATAATGTTATTTATTGATCTTTGTATGTCATTTTGCTCTTTTCTAGGATAAAACTTTACACAGATATTGGTGGTTTTGCATTTGTGCAATTTTATATGTTGTTTATCCTTTTTTATAAATTGTGAATATAATGTACAATTCTGTCAACAATTAATTGGTATGAACAAAAAAGCTACATAAAATCAATATAAAAATGACTGAAAAAATTATATGTATTAAATAAAAATCAAATATATTTTTGAATAATTTGTTGTTGAGGTCTGTGCTGGGGATCTGTCTTGAGTGTGAGCCTACAGGAGGCCACTTATAAAGAGATATAGGTCTGACAAGAGTTTTCTTTGATAGTTATTGTCTTTCCCCCTCACTCTTGGACCTTGTATTTCACATAGGGGGTACCTTTCCTTATATGATGTCAACCTCACTGGTATTACATGATAAAAGGAACCGTCATCCCCTACACTTGGATGCGGTATAATGCAGGAGCCAGCGCTAATGCCCACTCCTTGGCGTATTAATGTTTTACTGATTCTGGAATGAGGTTGGAAACAACAGGTAAAATTACTATTTCCCCCTCTGGGCAATCCATCACAAATTCAGGTGGCCAACCCTTTTTGGCCAAGAGAATATCGTAGCTGAATGACAAGTTCTCCCAAAAGAGAGCATTGATGTATCTTGGTATGTCTCCCTCCAATTAGAGTTCCATCTCATATTATCGATGTGGGACACTTACCCTAGTATTCTGTGTTTTCACCAGGATATAGTCACTTAACACTAATGCCACCAGACAATCCATCAGGTTCTGACAAACTATTGTGCCTTCTGCCACGCTGTCCAGCATGGTCAGAGGCCACTCCCTGCTCAGAAGCAGTGTCCTCAATATCTGTGGCATGCATGACTTTGAGTCCTGCTACCATCTTCTTTTTGAATTGAGGTTTTGGCTGTTTAGGCTTATGTTCCTTTTTTATTATGTAGTCAGAAGAGCGTTGTGAGTCCTCCATCAGTATCACATACTCCTCTGATCTATGCTCTGACCGTCCACCTCTCTCCGAGCATTTTTCGAATGAATCCTGAAAGGAACTAGATGAACATGTATCAGTATCCTGATACCTGGCAGGCGTCTTAATATTATCACAGTTACGCAAATTATAGCGCTTTTCAGTGGCCTCCTGTTGAGGTGATCTGCCTCGTGACTTGGCCTTTTCTTAATGTTTCTTATCATCCCATTTCTTCTTCATAGAAGAGTTGGGCGCTTGCTTAGAGTTATCCTTTTCAGAATTTCTCTTAATTTGAGGTTTACTAGGTCTGGCTCCCAAATTATCTCTACCCGCTGTTGAGTAAGCTTCTTCGATAGAATTTTGATAATTTGCGCTCCTGCTCTCCTGGAGCCAAATTAGTGAGTCGCTGAAGTATGGCCAATGCTGCTCCTTCCCCTTCAAAGTTACTTAAAATAATGGTGGATACTGCAGGAAAATTGCCTATAAGTTTCATCGTCAAATCCAGGCAAGGGGCTGCCCCGTACTCATTTTGGATCTGTTTAATCACCTCTAGTAAAAGAGCTAATGAGGGTATAGCATACGTTCTGGTATATACTGCAGCGAAGACTGTGCCCCAAGTGGCGCAGTCTTCCACAGGGGGAGCTATCCCCATTGGCAATCATTTGGTAAGAATTGTGTGTTTTTCCTGGGGTCCCTTATGGGGAAACATTGCTTCAAACTGATTTGTTTATTGTACAATCCAGAACGGAATTTCCTCCTATCTGGTGGGAATTTTACCCATCCTATTGGAAAGAAGGGGACCCCTACTAAGACAATATGCTTGCTAAGCGTAGGGAAGAAAGCTAATTTAGAAAGAGACCAGTAGCAAGCTTCTAATTGACCACATGAAATATTCTAGGCGCATGAAATTAGTAACCAATACTTCACAACATGCATAAAAGATATAATAGCCACTTTATATTGAATTTATATTTATTTCAGTTATTAAAAAATTCTTTTGTTCATTCAATTAAATTGTTTTTTACAAAATAGTAAATACATTCACATAGAGTAATAGCAGCATCAATATTAAAGTGCACAGGGTAGAATGATGAAATGAAAAAATCTTTGTTTAAAAGAGAAAACAACTTTTATCTCATTAAACGTTCCATGATTTTGTTCAAAATCTAAGACAAATTAATTAGAAAAGGCAATGGATGAAGACTTGATGTTGGCAAGTGGTAGATAAAAACTACGTGCGTTTCGGCACTACTGCCTTCATCAGGGAACCGTCTATTGCAAAACAACTATATAAAACATAAAACAAAACAGTGATTACAGAGGGACGCTTACTTCATGCCAGCAGTATAAGTCCTCCCACAGAGGTATCTCTATACTTGTTATGTAGTTGAGTGGGAACACGATAAAGGCTGATCATTACACCACTCTCTGAGGCTACAGCTAAAAACAGAAGAAACAAAAAAGCAAGCATGACCTCATTGTAAATGGACATAAGAGGGGCACTGCATATAGCTTAAAGCACAGGAATACCCTGACTTAATCATTTACCTTCATGTCTCCGTGTGCTTCGGACAGATGATCCTGGATGTCAGCGATACGTTCTACATCTTTGGCGCAACAAGATACAAATGGTGGAGTGAGGTTCTCTAACATATATAATAATTCCACTGACATTAACAAATCAGGATTGGCACCTAAATCTACTTTTACACCTACAGTATATCAAGTAGCTCCAGAGATCAAAATATTTGAACAGGTGGTTTATAAGAAGCTAGTAACTGCCACTAAATATGTGCCAAAAACACCATTCAATATGAATATTAATTATCTGACGTGTTCCCACTCAACTACATAACAAGTATAGAGATACCTCTGTGGGAGGACTTATACTGCTGGCATGAAGTAAGCGTCCCTTTGATTTGATCTATTCCTACTTTTCTTTGCAGTTATATATAGTTTTTGGTTGTGGCCATTGGGCCTTGCTCCAGATTCATAAACCTATATAGTGATTACGATTATCCCTTGTGTTCTATACATAGCTCCAGAAAACATTGAATCACATATTGTGCTATACCAATGATGTTTCAAGCTTATGAACAGCACATAGATCTATCTACGGGAACGAGAGTTGCTTTCTCTTTTAAGTAAGTGTATAGGACTCTGTCTTTTTCTTATATAATATAGAGCCTTGGTTCGTACTTAAACTAACAAAAGGTTTCATTTTGCTCCGTATATAGTGTCAAGGTACTTGATTTACTTGTACTCAACATGGAGTTTGGCATATGTCCATACCAACTTATCTAGCTACCTGTAGGAGCGACAGGTTCCCCTCTTTTACAAAGTGAGTGCTTCAGATTTCACTCTTCTCTTTCCCTTTTCTTTTCTCTTTAAGATCTACTCAGTTACCCAATTAGGCGAGAATAACTAATCGTACCATATATATACAATTTCTTTCTTTTTTATCTTTTAGTCTTTTGGTATCCTCTTTGGGCAATTGTTAACGACAGTTTATCACCATTCAAGCTTTCATCCATATGAGTAAGTGTGGTTTATACAATCAGCTGGACTAGTAGATTGTTTAACATCTTTTTATGACACTATGAGTGTGATATATAGTCCCTTATTTACTTATGTCTATAGGGTATGATATATCTCTCTAGAATTAAGACTGCTATGATGAGTTCCATTTTTCCATAAAACTGTTAGTTATAATCTGCTCATAAACATATAAACTGTGAACGTCAGCGTCTATGGACTCTTTTATTATTGCTTATGTGGTATTAACTATCCATGTGGTTTCCTACAGGGATATCATAATCAGTTAGAAGTAGAATATGTATTTAAATTAAACTAATATGGGCTTTTTATTTACTTTTCTTTCATTCTGTTTTCATTAATCTTTGATGTCTTCACACTTTATTCTTTCATATGTATATATTTTATGTTGTATGTTGTATAATTATGTATGTAGACATCTTTTCTCTTATGTTCATAAATTGATTGTTTATCAGTAAAATGAAAGCCAAAAAGAGATCAAATCATGAATTACATTATCAGATATATATAATGGCTTCTTGGATTATATATTTGCCGTCATTATCATTTATTTGTACCAATTTGTTAGGTTATAGCTAATGATGTAAATATTCTGGGTGTATGTATATATTTTATAAGTCTGTAATCACTGTTTTGTTTTATGTTTTATATAGTTGTTTTGCAATAGACGGTTCCCTGATGAAGGCAGTAGTGCCGAAACGCGCGTAGTTTTTATCTACCACTTGCCAACATCAAGTCTTCATCCATTGCCTTTTCTAATTAATTTGTCTTAGATTTTGAACAAAATCATGGAACGTTTAATGAGATAAAAGTTGTTTTCTCTTTTAAACAAAGATTTTTTCATTTCATCATTCTACCCTGTGCACTTTAATATTGATGCTGCTATTACTCTATGTGAATGTATTTACTATTTTGTAAAAAAACAATTTAATTGAATGAACAAAAAAGAATTTTTTAATAACTGAAATAAATATAAATTCAATATAAAGTGGCTATTATATCTTTTATGCATGTTGTGAAGTGTTGGTTACTAATTTCATGCACCTAGAATATTTCATGTGGTCAATTAGAAGCTTGCTACTGGTCTCTTTCTAAATTAGGGAATTTTACCCATAACAGCATTGTTAGTCTGTGGACTAAAGCCTGGTCTAGCCAATTGTGGTTGTGCAGCTTGAGCAGTCCTCACAGGATTTCCGCATAACGAACTGTGTGAGACTCCTATATATTTTGACTAGACTTGCATATAGCCTTCGTAACTGTGCTGCAGATATATTGGCTATGCTTCGGTGTGGGATGTAACCAGCTAAGACTGCCCATGTTGCTCCCTCATTGCTAAGGGGCCCTAGTTTAGCTTCTTGAGTAGTGTGTGGTAGGGAGCCTTCAAACTTGTTTTGAAGTTCTTGGTAAGTTAGTGGTATTTCTAAAGCTTCACAAGCTGTGTAGTTACTTGGAACATCAGTGCAGCGTAAGTGTGAAACAATCATGAGCAGTAGTTCGCTGCTAGGAATGAAACCAATGAATAGATGACCTCTGTCCTATATGCTTTGTGTGCCTCAACCATGAAGATAACATTCCACCCACAAGTGTGAGATCATTTTGTAGCAGCTTCTGAGTAACTGCATGTCTGCAGTTTTCAGATACGTTTAGTGCTATTGGTTCAGCCATAAGAATATGTCGAACTCAGAGAGGGTATCACTATGGAGTGATCCTCTAAAAGGTTCAAGCTTGAACACTCTACAGCCAATACATAGGGTTAATCTACTCAGCTGAGGAGGATTTTTTCCCTAACACCAAGGAAGTCTCCTGTTAATAGGTGAGTAGGGGTCTTTGGGTACACAAAAGAAAATTACTCAGGTGATCCATTAAATAGGAGCCAAACCTAGAACTTTTGCGGCGCCATGTCATATGGCTTGTACCGCTCCTGTGAAACTGTGTGTTTGTTGGACAAAATAAACATCAGGATTGTGCCAGACTGATTCCGTGCACACCCTTAGGATATGTTGGCCTATATCCCTGCTAGCCCACAGTGCACCCCTAACCTTACAGGGTAACAAATGTGTGTGCAACCTCAGAACATGACAACCCTGATCTCCCAGCAAAATCATGGTAAGAGATCTAGAACCCTTTCATTTGGACTCTCATGCATACCCAAAGAAATACAATAGAAAATTCAGCGAGGCGTTTCAATATTTATTGAAGCATGGTGATTCTTGTATAAAATAAGTGCACTGCGATAATCAGTAGAAGAAAACAGTATAGCGTAATTAGCATTATGAGAACAGTGAAAATGTTAAATGATTCCAACATTGTGCTATAACAGTGAATATATGCGGGCATATAAGTACTTGGTATAGTGTACTCCTACCTACAGTTCCCTAACCTATTCTTGCCTAGGGTGGGTGATCTGCCAAATCCCTGCCAGATGGGCTAACTCCCCATTACCTGCGGGTAAGTGTCATCAGGCTTTCCGTCTTGGTGTAGAGCTAGACGTCCCTTGTGTTGGTAAACAGGAATCAGCTGAGCTGGAATACCGGCATGCAGTGACCTTGCAGTGTCAGCTGAGTGCTCCTCTCCCTTAAACAAGGAAGTGCTTTTGTATATATAACAAACAGCACCAATTTGGCAATATCGCAACCCCCGTCAGGCCGCAATTGTTTATTCTAGTTTGATAACTTTGTCGCCTACCGGAAAATAACAATAATGGCATTTGCACCGTGAACTTTATCCCTTGTACTGAATGTTCAAGGTGTCGTGATAGTGTGCCCACAAAGTAGAAATGTAAGCAATGCCGATTCAGAGAATGTTATCCTGTATTGTCACACAGGCAAATGTATTTCAAAAGTCATTGGGCCAGATGTACGACCCTTGTAAATTGTGCCTCGCAATTTGCGCTCGATTGCGAGTCGCAAATTGCGAGGCGCAATTTACAATGTACTACAGTGTCAGAGACACTGATTGCGATTCCCAATGGGGTCGCAAAATGCGAGGCTCATGAATATTAATGAGCCATTCGCAATTTGCGACCCCATTGGGAATGGCTGGCCCTCCCAGGGATGGTAGCCTGCTGGGCTCAGCAGACCACCATGTCTGGGACTGCTTTTCAATAAAGCAGGTTTTTTTTTTAAAAATGCAGTCCGTTTTCCTTAAAGGAAAAAGGGATGCATTTAAAAAAAAAAAAGATGAAATGTTTTTGTTCATTATTTAAGGGCAGTGGTCCCTTAACGCCCATGTTTTTATTCTTACTGTCTCCACACACAGTAAAATGTGCACTGAAACATTATTGAGTGCAATGTGTATTTTGATTCTGTCATGATAAGTTATAGTCCTTTGTACGCTCTAGAAGAAGCGTTCCTTTAAAAAGTTGGCAGTTCAAGGTTCTTCCTGTTCTTCCTGCTTGAAGTACAGTGAGTCTATTCATTTCATAAGTCTGTCATTGTTTTACGTGTAACAAGATTTGTACTGTTACATCCGTTGACATTAGAGAAAATGGGGATTAATTAGTATTTATTATGGGGATGATGTTAGGTATTCTTGCATTTTATTATGTGCTGAATTGCTGAGCCAATGTTTCTATTTTCTCAGCTCATATTGACTGAGCTGATTTTACTGTGTGTTTTTCTATAAAAGAGGGTCCATTTTGGAGGTGAGCCATGTCTGGTGTTCCTGATTCTTTGAGAGCAGACTAGTTCTACTCAGTCTCATGCTTAGGACTTAGAATATTTTTATATTTTCTCTGAGGCACGATCTTACGTCAGACCTTTTGCTGCGTTTAATTCCTATTGAGAATATTATGATTCTGCTTTTCTTATCTGACTATGCTATTTACTTTATTGGCAATCCTAATCTGTTCAGGGGCATATAACCTCATGCATTCTTGATGACAACAACACACCCGATTCTGCATAGCCAGTTTATTTCTAAATAATCTGATAAGATGGTATCAACAGAATCAAGATTGGTGCCAATGCTGCACGAGTACCTTCGAGGGTCAAATGATAATGGCACAGTATGACATATCTACACAGTTTTGGCACTGCATCCATCAATTGTAATGCCTTTTTTACTGAACCCCTTCATCTCACCTGTTCAGTTGGTCAATAACCAAAAACAACCAATGTTGTACTACATGCATATTTTGTGAAATACATGAGACACTACAACATTATAATATACATTCGTGAGAAATGTGGATTAAAATATGGTTGTGCGACCACACTTTGTGATATCCATATCAGGTCAAGTTATGTTTGTTTGTAGAATCTTAGTTCAGTCTTGGGTAGCTGTGGCTAAGAGCAGTCAGGCTTTATCAAAGGAACAAGTGTAAAGCATTGTTATGAACCCCAAAGCACCCCAATATAGGCCTAGGTAGTTACACGACCCTTTACCTACCTCTGTCCTACCATTGTTCTACATAACAGGTCTGACGCTGACCTTTTACCTACTTAGGTGTTGAATAAATAAATAGTAATAAATAAACTAGCTTCATTTATTATGCATGAGGATTCTCAGTATCACAGCAGGATTACCATCTTCTGCATAATAACTCTGTATAAGGGTCACCTCTATCGTCATCCTTGCCCGACATGCCCATAGTACACTTCTAGGTAGAACCCCTGAGGGTACCTTTTGGGTATATAAGCACTACATCTATGCTGAGCAAGTTAGAAGAGAAAGACTTCCATGCTGACACGCTGATGCGAGACGCTGAGGTCCCTGCATGCAGACACTCCAGCACGCAGTGGTCTGACATCCCTTGCGGGGTGTCCATCTCGAGACCAAGACGGGGTACTTCGCTCTCCCACATCAGGTAATGAGGTTGGCTCTATCCAAAGGTCTTTTTGGCTATACACCTACATGCATGCTAGGTACATTTAGGTACATCTAGTTAGGGTTTTCATTGTAGGAGTGTGCATTATTACTGTTATGTATCTATATACCTGTATATATGCATTGTTTTAGCACTATGGTAGAATTCTACCTTTTCTTTACTCTACTAGTGCTCATAATCGTATATATCTGTTTCTGTCTCATGGTTGTTGCAGCACACGTATTTTATACTAGAATGACGCTGGTTCAATAAATACTTATTGAAAACGTCCCCACCGTTTATTCTGTTTATCTCTCTGAGACAAAGTAAGCACGAGTTAGTGAGCGAAAAGTACTGTACGGTTTCCACGATCCGTCTGGTGTGGGAAGGGAAAAATCCACCACAGCTGAGTAGGTATACCCTATGTATTGGCTGTAGGTTTTATTCAAGCTTGAAGGGTTATAGTTTCCTACATTGTGCGTAAAACCTTATCTTTTTCTATAAACTTCCACCCATAATGTCTCAGACAGCAAGCACTGCTGCTGATGGCAATGCTAGTACAAGTAGGGGGGAAGCAGAGCAGGAAGGTGCGATAAACATTTCAGAAAATGTAAGAAATGCACTTGCGGCAAAATTAGAAAACTTCGGCCTCTCAGCATTAGGCGGGACCATAACATTTGTGATTGAGGCACACGAATCATTCAGGACAGAGGTGTTCTATTCATGGGTGAATTTCCCACCTGCAGACACACGCACAAACACATTTCACTCTTACACTCCAGATGAAATACCGGAAGAGTAAAGGCGCCCTCCCACACACCACAGAAAAAGCAAGACTCGGTCCGCTCAGCAGAGATGGAGCAACTTGGCCGGTTCTAGCGGCTTACACGCCGCATCCAGAAGTTGACACATTGCCAATAGCAGACTTACGTCCACTTCATAAAGAAATAATAAAACTTTACAGAAATCTAATCCATTAGTTATGAGAACATTCACAGTTCGACCTAGCAGGTCAACTACAAGGGACCGCAACTAAAATTACCCCACAAACAATGAACACAGTTATGGGAAGAATGCCCACTAAACGTGAGCAAATGCTATTTTGGATGGCACAGAAAATTGCACAACTAGAGGCAGTATTTCCACACACAGGCCCACAAGAAAAACTCAGAATACTGACAATCTGCTTGCCAATGGGGATAGCTCCCCCGATAGAGGATTGTACCACTTAGGGTACAGTCTTCGCTGCCATTTATACCAGGACTCATGGCACCCCTTCAATAGCAGTGATACCAGAAGTATTAAGACAAATACAGAATGAGTATGGAACAGAGCCTGCTCTAAACTTAGGGATGAAATTAATAGGTAATTTTTCCCAGGTATCTACAATTATGTTAGCTAACATAAAAGGGGAGGCAGTAGCGGTGGCTATACACCAACGCCTGAGGGAATGCACCCCTGCACAACAGGAGCGGGATGTGCCAAAAATTATCGAAGATACCTACGCTGAATTAGGTAGAGATAATTTGGGGGCTGACCTATGAAGCCACAAGTAGTGGGAAATCCTGAAAAGGATAACACTCAGCAAACACCAGATCCTTCCAAGAAGAAATGGGACAATAAACAGCAGAAAAACAAGCAGAATGCATCAAAATCACGGGGTCGGTCTCCTCAACAGGAGCCCTCTGACAGGAGGTATAACCTAAGAAACCGTGACAACATTAAAAAACCTGACAGGTATCAGGATACTGATACACGTTCCTCTGGTTCCTTTCAGGATTCACCAAGAAACTCAGAGAGGGAAGGACGGGCAGAACACAGATCAGAAGAGCGAGCCAAGTCAAGAGACACACATCACACTTCAGACTTTAATATTAAAAATGAAGATAAACCAAAATCAAAACCTCAATTTAAAAAAAAGATGGTAGCTGGCCTTAAAATAAGAAATGCCCAGGCTGCTGAGGACTCAGCTTCTGAACAGGGGAATGAGCTCTGATGATCTAGACAGTGCAGCAGAAGTAATGATAGCTCGCCAGAACCTGATGGAATTTCTGGTGACAGCAGCGTTGAATGAACATATCACGGTGGAAACACCTGATACTAGGATAAGTGTCCAGCACCAGTTATACGAAATAACACTCCATATGGAAGGGGACACACCCAGGAAAGTTAAAAGTCTCTTTTGGGAAAGCCTGTCCTTTGGATACGACATCCTTTTAGCAGAAACAGATTGGCCGCCTGAGTTTGTCATGGACTGCCCAATGGGAGAAACAAAGTAGAAATGTAAGCAATGACGATTCAGAGAATGTTATCCTGTATTGTCACACAGGCAAATGTATTTCAAAAGTCATTGGGCCAGATGTACGACCCTTGTAAATTGTGCCTCGCAATTTGCGCTCGATTGCGAGTCACAAATTGCGAGGCGCAATTTACAATGTACTACAGTGTCAGAGACACTGATTGCGATTCCCAATGGGGTCGCAAAATGCGAGGCTCATGAATATTAATGAGCCACAAGCAATTTGCGACCCCATTGGGAATGGCTGGCCCTCCCAGGGATGGTAGCCTGCTGGGCTCAGCAGACCACCATGTCTGGGACTGCTTTTCAATAAAGCAGGTTTTTTTTAAAAAATGCAGTCCGTTTTCCTTAAAGGAAAAAGGGATGCATTTAAAAAAAAAAAGATGAAATGTTTTTGTTCATTATTTAAGGGCAGTGGTCCCTTAACGCCCATGTTTTTATTCTTACTGTCTCCACACACAGTAAAATGTGCACTGAAACATTATTGAGTGCAATGTGTATTTTGATTCTGTCATGATAAATTATAGTCCTTTGTACGCTCTAGAAGAAGCGTTCCTTTAAAAAGTTGGCAGTTCAAGGTTCTTCCTGCTTGAAGTTCAGTGAGTCTATTCATTTCATAAGTCTGTCATTGTTTTACGTGTAACAAGATTTGTACTGTTACATCCGTTGACATTAGAGAAAATGGGGATTAATTCGTATTTATTATGGGGATGATGTTAGGTATTCTTGCATTTTATTATGTGCTGATTTGCTGAGCCAATGTTTCTATTTTCTCACCTCATATTGACTGAGCTGATTTTACTGTGTGTTTTGCTATAAAAGAGGGTCCATTTTGGAGGTGAGCCATGTCTGGTGTTCCTGATTCTTTGAGAGCAGACTAGTTCTACTCAGTCTCATGCTTAGGACTTAGAATATTTTTATATTTTCTCTGAGGCACGATCTTACGTCAGACCTTTTGCTGCGTTTAATTCCTATTGAGAATATTATGATTCTGCTTTTCTTATCTGACTATGCTATTTACTTTATTGGCAATCCTAATCTGTTCAGGGGCATATAACCTCATGCATTCTTGATGACAACAACACACCCGATTCTGCATAGCCAGTTTATTTCTAAATAATCTGATAAGATGGTATCAACAGAATCAAGATTGGTGCCAATGCTGCACGAGTACCTTCGAGGGTCAAATGATAATGGCACAGTATGACATATCTACACAGTTTTGGCACTGCATCCATCAATTGTAATGCCTTTTTTTACTGAACCCCTTCATCTCACCTGTTCAGTTGGTCAATAACCAAAAACAACCAATGTTGTACTACATGCATATTTTGTGAAATACATGAGACACTACAACATTATAATATACATTCGTGAGAAATGTGGATTAAAATATGGTTGTGCGACCACACTTTGTGATATCCATATCAGGTCAAGTTATGTTTGTTTGTAGAATCTTAGTTCAGTCTTGGGTAGCTGTGGCTAAGAGCAGTCAGGCTTTATCAAAGGAACAAGTGTAAAGCATTGTTATGAACCCCAAAGCACCCCAATATAGGCCTAGGTAGTTACACGACCCTTTACCTACCTCTGTCCTACCATTGTTCTACATAACAGGTCTGACGCTGACCTTTTACCTACTTAGGTGTTGAATAAATAAATAATAATAAATAAACTAGCTTCATTTATTATGCATGAGGATTCTCAGTATCACAGCAGGATTACCATCTTCTGCATAATAACTCTGTATAAGGGTCACCTCTATCGTCATCCTTGCCCGACATGCCCATAGTACACTTCTAGGTAGAACCCCTGAGGGTACCTTTTGGGTATATAAGCACTACATCTATGCTGAGCAAGTTAGAAGAGAAAGACTTCCATGCTGACACGCTGATGCGAGACGCTGAGGTCCCTGCATGCAGACACTCCAGCACGCAGTGGTCTGACATCCCTTGCGGGGTGTCCATCTCGAGACCAAGACGGGGTACTTCGCTCTCCCACATCAGGTAATGAGGTTGGCTCTATCCAAAGGTCTTTTTGGCTATACACCTACATGCATGCTAGGTACATTTAGGTACATCTAGTTAGGGTTTTCATTGTAGGAGTGTGCATTATTACTGTTATGTATCTATATACCTGTATATATGCATTGTTTTAGCACTATGGTAGAATTCTACCTTTTCTTTACTCTACTATTGCTCATAATCATATATATCTGTTTCTGTCTCATGGTTGTTGCAGCACACGTATTTTATACTAGAATGACGCTGGTTCAATAAATACTTATTGAAAACGTCCCCACCGTTTATTCTGTTTATCTCTCTGAGACAAAGTAAGCACGAGTTACTGAGCGAAAAGTACTGTACGGTTTCCACGATCCGTCTGGTGTGGGAAGGGAAAAATCCACCACAGCTGAGTAGGTATACCCTATGTATTGGCTGTAGGTTTTATTCAAGCTTGAAGGGTTATTTATAGTTTCCTACATTGTGCGTAAAACCTTATCTTTTTCTATAAACTTCCACCCATAATGTCTCAGACAGCAAGCACTGCTGCTGATGGCAATGCTAGTACAAGTAGGGGGAAGCAGAGCAGGAAGGTGCGATAAACATTTCAGAAAATGTAAGAAATGCACTTGCGGCAAAATTAGAAAACTTCGGCCTCTCAGCATTAGGCGGGACCATAACATTTGTGATTGAGGCACACGAATCATTCAGGACAGAGGTGTTCTATTCATGGGTGAATTTCCCACCTGCAGACACACGCACAAACACATTTCACTCTTACACTCCAAATGAAATACCGGAAGAGTAAAGGCGCCCTCCCACACACCACAGAAAAAGCAAGACTCGGTCCGCTCAGCAGAGATGGAGCAACTTGGCCGGTTCTAGCGGCTTACACGCCGCATCCAGAAGTTGACACATTGCCAATAGCAGACTTACGTCCACTTCATAAAGAAATAATAAAACTTTACAGAAATCTAATCCATTAGTTATGAGAACATTCACAGTTTGACCTAGCAGGTCAACTACAAGGGACCGCAACTAAAATTACCCCACAAACAATGAACACAGTTATGGGAAGAATGCCCACTAAACGTGAGCAAATGCTATTTTGGATGGCACAGAAAATTGCACAACTAGAGGCAGTATTTCCACACACAGGCCCACAAGAAAAACTCAGAATACTGACAATCTGCTTGCCAATGGGGATAGCTCCCCCGATAGAGGATTGTACCACTTGGGGTACAGTCTTCGCTGCCATTTATACCAGGACTCATGGCACCCCTTCAATAGCAGTGATACCAGAAGTATTAAGACAAATACAGAATGAGTATGGAACAGAGCCTGCTCTAAACTTAGGGATGAAATTAATAGGTAATTTTTCCCAGGTATCTACAATTATGTTAGCTACATAAAAGGGGAGGCAGTAGCGGTGGCTATACACCAACGCCTGAGGGAATGCACCCCTGCACAACAGGAGCGGGATGTGCCAAAAATTATCGAAGATACCTACGCTGAATTAGGTAGAGATAATTTGGGGGCTGACCTATGAAGCCACAAGTAGTGGGAAATCCTGAAAAGGATAACACTCAGCAAACACCAGATCCTTCCAAGAAGAAATGGGACAATAAACAGCAGAAAAACAAGCAGAATGCATCAAAATCACGGGGTCGGTCTCCTCAACAGGAGCCCTCTGACAGGAGGTATAACCTAAGAAACCGTGACAACATTAAAAAACCTGACAGGTATCAGGATACTGATACACGTTCCTCTGGTTCCTTTCAGGGTTCACCAAGAAACTCAGAGAGGGAAGGACGGGCAGAACACAGATCAGAAGAGCGAGCCAAGTCAAGAGACACACATCACACTTCAGACTTTAATATTAAAAATGAAGATAAACCAAAATCAAAACCTCAATTTAAAAAAAAGATGGTAGCTGGCCTTAAAATAAGAAATGCCCAGGCTGCTGAGGACTCAGCTTCTGAACAGGGGAATGAGCTCTGATGATCTAGACAGTGCAGCAGAAGTAATGATAGCTCGCCAGAACCTGATGGAATTTCTGGTGACAGCAGCGTTGAATGAACATATCACGGTGGAAACACCTGATACTAGGATAAGTGTCCAGCACCAGTTACACGAAATAACACTCCATATGGAAGGGGACACACCCAGGAAAGTTAAAAGTCTCTTTTGGGAAAGCCTGTCCTTTGGATATGACATCCTTTTAGCAGAAACAGATTGGCCGCCTGAGTTTGTCATGGACTGCCCAATGGGAGAAACAATAATTTTACCATCCTTCTCTGACCTCGTCTCAGAATCACTGAAACACTCATACGTGCAGGAGTGGGCGGTAGCACTAGCTCCTGCAGTATACTGCAATCATGTAGGGTGGAATGCTGAGTCACCACACCATGTAATCCCAGAAAAAACTAATCCAACTCCACAGAGACAGTACCAAATAAAACATGACGCTAAAAAACAAGTCAGAGAGATCTTAGATCACCTTGAATACCAAGGTATAATAGAAAATTGCACCTCTTCCATGAATAATGCTTTGTTTCCCGTAATGAAACCGGACAATTCATATTGTCTAGTTTTAGACTACATGCATTAATCAATCAATCAATCATGTCATTTATAAAGCGCACTACATACCCGCGAGGGTCTCAAGGCGCTGGGGGAAGAGGGGGGTGGTGCTGCTACTGATCGAAGAGCCAGGTCTTGAGGAGTCTTCTGAAGGCCAGTAGGTCTTGGGTCTGGCGGAGGTTGGTGTGGAGGGTGTTCCAGGTCTTGGCGGCGAGGTGGGAGAAGGATCTGCCGCCGGCGGTCGTTTTCCGGATGCGGGGGACTGTGGCGAGGGCGAGGCTGGTCGAGCGGAGCTGGCGGGTGGGGGTGTAGAAGCTGAGTCGTCTTTTGAGGTAGGCTGGTCCGGAGTTGTGGAGTGCTTTGTGTGCGTGGGTGAGGAGCTTGAAGGTTATCCTCTTGTTGACAGGGAGCCAGTGCAGGTCTCTCAGGTGGGGTGTGATGTGGCTGCGTCGGGGGATGTCGAGGATAAGACGTGCAGAGGCGTTCTGGATGCGTTGCAGCCGTCTCAGGAGCTTAGCCGTCGTTCCTGCGTAGAGGGCGTTTCCGTAGTCCAGCCTGCTGGTGACGAGGGCCTGGGTGACTGCTTTTCTTGTTTCGGTGGGGATCCACTTGAAGATCCTGCGGAGCATTCGGAGGATGTTGAAGCAGGATGAGGAAACGGCGTTGACCTGCTTAGTCATGGAGAGGGTGGGGTCGAGGATGACCCCTAGGTTGCGTACGTGGTCGGTGGGTGGCGGGGCTGTTCCCAGTGATGTTGGCCACCAGGAGTCGTCCCAGGCTGAAGGGTTGGAACCAAGGATGAGGACCTCCATCTTGTCCGAGTTCAGCTTCAGGCGGCTGGTCCTCATCCATTCGGCGACGGCCTTCATTCCTTCGTGGAGGTGGGCTTTGGCGGTGTGAGGGTCTTTGGTGAGGGAGAGGATCAGCTGGGTGTCGTCGGCGTAGGAGATGATGTTGAGGTTGTGCTGTCGGGCGACGTGGGCGAGGGGTGCCATGTAGATGTTGAACAGCGTTGGGCTGAGGGAGGAGCCTTGGGGTACGCCGCAGATGATCTTGGTGGCCTTGAATCGGAAGGGGCGAGGCGGACGCTTTGTGTTCTGCCGGAAAGGAAGGATGTGGTCCAGTCCAGGGCCTTCTCTTGGATCCCGGCGTCGTGAAGGCGTGTTCGTAGTGTGTGGTGGCAGACCGTGTCGAAGGCGGCTGATAGGTCCAGGAGGATGAGGGCTGCTGTTTCTCCGTTGTCTAGCAGGGTCCTGATGTCATCGGTGGCGGCGATGAGGGCGGTTTCGGTGCTGTGGTTGCTGCGGAAGCCGGACTGGGAAGGGTCCAGGATGTTGTTCTCCTCGAGGTAGCGGGTCAGTTGTTTGTTGACGATTTTCTCGGTGACCTTCGCGGGGAACGGGAGCAGAGAGATGGGTCAGAAGTTCTTGAGGTCCTTGGGGTCTGCCTTGGGTTTCTTGAGTAAGGCGGTGATCTCGGCGTGCTTCCAGCTTTCCGGGAAGGTTGCTGTCTCGAAGGAGATGTTTATTATTTTCCGGAGATGGGGCGCGATGGCTGTACTGGCTTTGTTGAAGATGTGGTGAGGGCACGGGTCTAGCGGTGAACCGGAGTGGATGGTGTTCATGATCTCGCTGGTGTCCTCGTCGTTGATGTTGGTCCAGGAGAGCAGGCGGTTGGTGGTTGTGGGGGCAGTGGTCTCGGTGGTTGCCGGGGCGGTCGTGGTGTTGAAGCTGTCATGGATGTCGGCGATTTTGCGGTGGAAGAAGGTGGCCAGTGAGTCGCACAGGTCTCGCGACGGCTGGATGTCGTTGGTGTTGGAGCTGGGGTTGGAGAGTTCCTTCACGATGTTGAAGAGCTCTTTGCTGTTGTGTGCGTTGTTGTCTAGGCGGTCTTTGAGTGAGGCCCTTTTGGCGGATCTGATGAGGTGATGGTGACTGCGGGTGGCGCTCTTGTGGGCGGCGTAGCTGTCCGCTGTCCGTTCGTGGAGCCAGATCTTCTCCAGTTTTCGGCATGTTCGTTTGGAGGCCTGGAGGTCTTCGGTGAACCAGGTGGCTTTCTTGCTGGTGTGGCTGTTGGGCGGATTCTTGAGCGGGGCGAGGGTGTTGGCACAGTCGTCGATCCACTGTCTGAGGTTGCGGGCGGTGGTGTCGGGGTCGGAGGGTTCGGCGGGTGGGCTCAGGGCGAGGGTTGTGGTTAGCTGGTCTTCCGTGACTCTGCTCCAGCAGCGGCGAGGCATTTGTTCGGTGCGGTGGTGGGCTTCCTGTAGGTGAAGTGGATGCAGTGGTGGTCAGTCCAGTGGGGTTCGGAGGTGTGGTTGAAGGAGACGTGTGGGCTTGCGGAAAAGATGGAGTCGAGCGTGTGGCCGGCGGCGTGGGTGGGTGTAGTCACGAGCTGTCTGAGTCCGAGGGTGGCGAGGTTGTCGATCAGGGTGGTGGAGTTGGTGTCCTTGTTGTTCTCGAGGTGGAAGTTCAGGTCCCCGAGGAGGATGTAGTCCGTGGAGGCGATGGCGTGTGTGCTGACGAAGTCAGCGATGGAATCGCTGAACTGTGGTCGGGGTCCGGGGGTCTGTAGATGAGGGTTCCTCTGAGGGTGGTGTTGGGATCGGTGTGGATCTGGAAGTGCATGTGTTCGGCGGTGCTGAGGGTGTCGTCGGTGTTGGTTGAGACTCTGAGGGTGTTCCTGTGGACGATGGCGATGCCTCCTCCGACTCCGTTGTTGCGGTCCCTGCGGGTGATCTTGTATCCGTCCGGGATGGCAATGGCGATGTCGGGAGCTGAAGCGGGATTCAGCCAGGTCTCCGTCAGGAATGCGACGTCTGGGGAGGTTGAGTCGAGAAGGTCCCAGAGTTCGATGGCGTGTTTTCGGGCGGAGCGGGTGTTGAGGAGGATGCATCTGAGGTAGTTGGGTTCTTTCCTGGGCGGTGGTTTGGCGGGGCGGGGCGGGTGCTGGCGAAGCTGCAGTTCCGGCAGGTGAAGGGCCCTTGGGTGCGCTTCGGGGTGGCCTGGTAGCAGGCGTGATCTTTTCCGGGGTTGAGTGCGTGGAGGGTGCTGGCGTCGTATCGGCGTCTGTTGATGTGGCGGGCGCGGGGGATGCCCGGACCAGGGGGTCTGGCGCTGGGCGCGGTCACGGCGCAGACGGGCGCAGACGGGCTTGCCTTAGGCGCGGCCGCGCAGCAGCTGCCATAAATGGGGAGGTGGGAGGGAGGAGCAGGGAATGGGGCAGCGAATGGGCAGTGAGGGGGCGGGGCCGCAGGGGCGCAGCGGCGGGAAACAGGCACAGAAGGGAAAACGAGCACAATCAGGGAATCAAGGGGGCACAGAAAGGAAAAAAAACAAGCACAATCAGGGGCAGCAAGGGGGCACAGAAAGGAAAAAACGAGCACAATCAGGGGCAGCAAGGGGGCACAGAAAGGAAAAAACTAGCACAATCAGGGGCAGCAAGGGGGCACAGAAAGGAAAAACGAGCACAATCAGGGGCAGCAAGGGGGCACAGAAAGGAAAAACGAGCACAATCAGGGGCAGCAAGGGGGCACAGAAAGGAAAAAACGAGCACAATCAGGGGCAGCAAGGGGGCACAGAAAGGAAAAACGAGCACAATCAGGGGCAGCAAGGGGGGCACAGAAAGGAAAAAACGAGCACAATCAGGGGCAGCAAGGGGGCACAGAAAGGAAAAACGAGCACAATCAGGGGCAGCAAGGGGGGCACAGAAGGAAAAAACGAGCACAATCAGGGGCAGCAAGGGGGCACAGAAAGGAAAAATGAGCACAATCAGGGGCAGCAAGGGGGGCACAGAAGGAAAAAACGAACACAATCAGGGGCAGCAAGGGGGCACAGAAAGGAAAAACGAGCACAATCAGGGGCAGCAAGGGGGGCACAGAAAGGAAAAAACGAGCACAATCAGGGGCAGCAAGGGGGGCACAGAAAGGAAAAAAATGAGCACAATCAGGGGCAGCAAGGGGGGCACAGAAAGGAAAAAACGAGCACAATCAGGGGCAGCAAGGGGGCACAGAAAGGAAAAACGAGCACAATCAGGGGCAGCAGCAGGGCACACAGACGGAGCTGTGTGGTGGGGGAGCGACCTACCAGTCAAGATCAGGGGTCCATTTGAACACTTGTACGAAGACAATTGCAGTACAAAATGCACACAGTGCTGCATTAATGAATAACATGGTGCGGAAACAATAAAAAACAACACTAAGGGGCCAATTCTGATGCGGGTTGGAAAAGCTTCCCGACCGAATCGGTTGGGAAATGGTGTCCGACCCACTCGGATCGGGAAAGTCCGACCGGCGGAGTAGGATGCATCCGGATGCTTCCAGATACGATTTGGTTGAACTCCCATTGACTTCAATGGGAACATTTGTTCCTAACCGCATCAGAATTGGGCCCTCGGTCGGGAAGACACGTTCCCGATCCGATTTGGAAGGAGCAAATGCCGTTAGGAGGCCTTCCTAACCGCATCAGAATCAGGCCCTCGGTCGGGAAGCTTTTCCAACCCGCATCAGAATCGGCCCCTAAATATCTCAAATGGATTTTTTTGCCAAAATATAGCTCCTGAGAGCATATATTTGACAGCATTTTCAGCCCTCGGCTCACAGCGCCATCTCTGTAGTGTGCCCCAAGGGTATAAGAATAGACCTGGGTTGTTTTCAGCAAGAGTATCAAAGTTACTTCAAAATTTTGATGAGGAGGTGTTGTCCTATGTAGATGATAGCTATCTGACGGATGATGAATTATTAGATCATTTGACTAGAGTGAACAACATAATTTTGGAGTTCGCCTCTGAGGGCTACAAATTTAATTTTAAAAAATCAAAAATTCCCCACCTCAGTGTCCTATTTTTGGGATATGAGCTCTCAAGTGAAGGGAAAAGCCTAGCAGCCAATTTTTTTGAAAAATGTGCGCTGCTCCAACCTCCAACATCTCTGAAAAATCTACAATCCATTTTAGGATTCCTAAAGTTTGGCAGAACATACATTTTGGATTACACAGAAAGAGTAAAACCGTTCTACAATTTAATCAGACTTGATTTCTCAGTTCAACATTGGACACAGGAACATACAGAAATAATACGTTCCCTACAAGCTGAAATGATAGCTTCCAAACATTTACACACACGTGTAAACACCACAAATGTAGTGATCCGTATAATCGCGGGTCAATCTGGGTACACTTACCTAACCTTCAATAAAGGCGAAACAGTACCCATTGCATACAAATCTCATTTGTACACAAAAGCTGAGATGCGCTTTGCATCAAGTGAAATTTTTTTAACAGCAGTACAGACTGCTGTAGTGAGAGAAAAGAGCACTGGCTCAGGGGAAGCAAATAATTGTAGTAACTACAGTACCAACCTTAGAGGCTGTTACAAAAGCAAGCGTTCCAAACGCTAAAGCATTTCATCCACAATGGATACAATGGGCTAATTCTCTCATTGCAACCGATGTAAACTACAAGTTTGATTCTACATTAAAAACACAAGCATTTCTGCAGTACGAGCAAGAATATCCTCTCCTGAACGAAATACTGGCTCCAGATCAGTATGAATACCTCATTTCACTGACGGCCCAGCTCAGCCAGCCATAGGAAGTAAACAGCAATAAAGCGCAGCTTGTGCGATTGTGAAGGTGCATATACGGAACGGCAACTCCGTCCTAGCAATACGCAGATGCAGTCTCTAGGAGATTGCAGGGCACAGCTGGCAGAACTAAAAGCCCTGATACTGGCACTAAAAACAGGGATCAAGAATTCCCCACACTAATTGTGTGTGATTCATTTTATTGTGTCCAGTCTTACAATGAATATCTTCACTATTGGGGCCAGAATGGATTTAGAAATTCAAAAGGTTGCACAATAAAGCATAAATTGCTCTGGGAACAAGTGATGGAGCTGAAAAAGGGCTTGCAGCGGGCTCACAAGATTCATACGCTGAGTCATCAACGTGTTGGAGTGCACATTGAAAGGAATTAATTGCTGATGAAGTGGCCAAGGCGACAGTGCGAACTGCTGCCGTTGCTGCAATCACTCGTTTTACCACGAGAATAGACGAACAGATAATGGTAGCTGTCATCGCTTCACGAAAAAACAGCACAGCCTTGCCAAAAGGTTTTCCACTCAAGTACTCCTACAAGTTAGATGCCCCAAATATACCGTATGATCAAATTCCAGAAATGTGGGGGATAGCGTAATACCAAACATGGATCACAGATTAGGTTTAATGCTAGCTGCACACGAGGATCTGGGCTCAGCACACTCAGGTATCACTGCAACAGTTTCATTGCTGAAACGACGTTATTGGTGGCCAGGTCTTACCAAGCAAACAAAGGGTTTTGTCCTTAACTGCAACATCTGTCAGCAGATGAAGGGTTCCATAGTAGCACGTCCACCACAGACACTGTTGCTGATATCAGACAGATCTCTTGCATGTGTCTATTTGGACCTCTGCCTCCCCCTACAATCTGATGGGGCTTACAAGTACATCTTGGTGGCAGCCGATTCATGCTCTAGATTCCTGTGGGTTTGGCCTCAGTGCTCCGCTGACGCCTGAACTGCTATAAAAGATTTGCGAGTCTTCATAGGGACATACACAATTTTCACATTACATTCTGACCGTGGCTCCGGGGTTTAGCTCTCGGGCTTACAAGGAAGCCATGGGAAGTTTGGGTTTAGCAGTGCAATACTCCTCTCTGTATCATCTCAAGGGAAATTCAATTGTAGAAAGGAAAAACTGGGACTTAAAGCAATCCTTAACAGCAAGGGTATTAGGCTGGGGTGGCAGTTGGGTCAATCACCTATATGAGGTCTAGAGGGCAAATAATAACATGCCAAGAAGCTCCCTGGGAGGCTGTACTCCTTAGGAGGGCCTGTTTGGGACAAGGATGTGGGTACCTGACCTCGATGGTGGCAGCACAGTGGTGAATGAAAAAGCATTTGACATCAATGCAGGAACTCAATGAATTCCGGGTTTTACAAGGCAACGTCCAAGTAAAACGCACCACCACTGGGGAAGTTGAAGCTGTTCTGGCAAGACCTGCCTGGGTCCCCAAGATTGTACACCTGGTCAGAGAAAAGATTGTGGACAATGGCTGTCGAAGGAACAAGAACAGTACTCTTCCGCCTCTTGCTGGCAAGAAAGAAAAGAGATTCATCTCCATTGATCTGATCAAATCACACTATGTGGCTGATACTGAATAGCAGGCCGTGTGGGCTCCTGGGTAGCCACCGATCTCCTCTTGCTACCATACAGGAAGTTCAGACAGAAAGGCTAATAACATTCAAAGATTCTACTCTACGAAATGACTCAGTTGCCAACAATGGAATGGAACTCATGCCTATTGAAATTGAACAACAACAAAATTCAAATGAAACACAGATCTCAATTCGGCCTAATATTACTGATATCTTTGTGAAACCTGCTGAGCTACCAAAGATAGATTGAACAGCGTCTGGCTACTTCATCAATTTTGATACCTTCTCACTGGATCCGAGTGAACCTGAGTCACCGCCAGCTGCTGTCTCCTGTAAAGAAAAACTATACAATATCTACCTTTGGCTGAAAAAGACTTACCTTGTTTCTCCCTGGCTACAGCTCTGGATTGCAATTGGTCTACAGTTCCTAGTCCTCTGGATAGGTGTAGTGACTGTTAGAATGGAAAAATTCATGCTTGCGCATTGTTCTTTGTATGTTAGCATTCGCGGTGCCATTTTCTATGTCGGCGCCATTTTGAGTTTTAATCAAAATGTATTCTCTGCTATTTCCGACAAAAGGAATCTGTTCAGTTGTGTTTCTCCAAGGCTAAGTTTTGCTTCACTAATGAATACACTGTTCTTATTAGTGCATACCTTTCCCTCTAGATAGAGGCCTTCTCCCACTTGTCTAGTAGCAGGCAGAGCAACCTTGAGTAGCAGATAGTGTGTGCCCGGTCTTAGAATCGAAACTTATCCTCTATACTTCATTGTTAGCTGCATCTGCTTGGAAAATTCCATTGTGGGCATGCCTTCATTGTTTCTGAAATGTACATAATGTATCTTTATGCTTGCTGATGTCAGTCCCTCTGCAGCACTCCTAAGCGACTGGGCAGACTGGGCTCCACTCTGAGTGTGCCTGAATAAACAGATATTGGTTTATATTCTCTACTGTCTGACCGACTCTTCATTTTGTATGGAAGGCTGAGAGGTGGTCGTGAGTGACCCGGGTGACCCTAATCGGGCCCCTTCCTTCAGTTGGCGCCCGAACAGGGACTCCTTCGGGTGAGTGACCCATCCCCTTCTGCGGACGGGGGGAGGTCGAAGCAATCGTCGGTTCGCACTGACGGTTCAGGGATCCCTGTATGAGGAGCATTGATTGCTCGCAGCTGCCCCTTCCATCCTGCCGGACGGTGTCTTGCCCACCGGTTATCCTGACTAAACGGCGAAACCCTTGGATCTGACCGTTTGGTCTGAAGAGTCGGCAGTGGAGAATTAGTTCACTTGACCTGCATATATCAGGTGAGTTTGTTTTGGTTCTTTGTGGATATAGTACCATTTTGGTTTAAATTTGGTACGGTCTAAGGACCGTCTTTGGGATAAAAGCATTTGCAATTGCTTTGCCAGGCATAAATAGTGAACCTGTTTTCTTTTGAGAATGCCTGGTTTCAGTAGGCTGCTTTCTTTGTGCTGTTGCTGTTGTTCTGCAGATACTCAATTGGAAAAAGCTCAGCTGGCGCCTTCGGAATGCATCCCTAATTTTGATATGCATGTGAAGCATGATCTTGGCCCTATAATGTTTAGTACATTAAGGAACAAATATACGAGGTACAATGCCGAGTTGCAGTGGCCGTTGACGGGCACTTTCGATGAACAAAAGATTGGGTATTTACAGGAACAGTTGTTCAAGAGACGAAGTCGACAGTCTATGTTTGATTCTCTCAGAACGTGGAAGAAAGCAGCTAGGCAGAGACGCTTAAAGACGGAGAAACAGGCACGGAAAGGGAAGAGGCAGACACTAACTCAGAAAGCTGTAGCATATGATAGAGAGAAACAGGAGAAGGGAGTTGAATGTGAAGATAGGAGATTCCGATTGCATGTTAATAAATCGTATTTGATTCAGGAGGAAAATTATACTTTTGTGGAAGAATTGTTAGATACCCGACCTCCACCCCATATCCTCCGCAGAGAATATATCCCACTGTCCCCTTGCCATCGCAGCAGCCTGCTACTATTGTTTCAACTGTCCCTGTATCTACTGCTGTTGTTTCGACAGCTTTGGCTTCGGCACCTCCTCCTCCTTCTTTGCCTTCAACTCTGTGGCAACTGTGACTGTTAGCACACCAAGCACACCTCTTGTTTCGGCATCCCTCTCTCCAGTTCTCTCTCCCCTGGCACACTTGCCTGCGTCCATCCTACCCGGTGCTTCTGTTGCTTCTCCATCTTTGATGGTTCATTTCCCAGCATTATTGGGTGCTGAGACGCCAACACGTGGATTTGAGGATAGAGATTTAACAAAATATATGGACCGTATGGGCCCTTTTGTACAGTCTGCGGTGGGGGATGAGGAGAAGAAGGTAGTAGCTAATCAGGCTGCGCAGTGGGGTTGCAATCCCATTTACAGTGTGGAGGATGTTTGGAGTGTGATGAAAGATTATGAGCCCTTTGTACCGCAGCATGCTCTTAAACATATGTCCTCTACGTTGATTGGCCTTTGGCAGCAACATTTTGGGGACGACGCACCACAAATTTTATTCAATATTAGAGATCATGTGTTTGCCGGTGATTTGGACCCAGGCCAAGTTTTTAGGAACATTACTACATTGGTTGCCTATAGGGGCAGGTTGCATGAGAAGAGTCCTACCCCGGTGTTCCAGTTTCCAAAGCGAGAGGTTCATCCTATATATCATCCAGAAATCCCAGAATTGACAGACCAGCATTGTGTTGTCCCCTGACGGGGTGTAGCTGCCCGTTTCCAAGAACAGTGGGTTTATATTCCGTGGAAACGGAGTGAGGTTCTGTCCCTTAAAGCTCATTTGCCCGACCCTAGGAAAAATCCTACTGCTTATTATAAAGAATTGACTGAAGCTGCCTCTTCTACTGTAATGGCTCTTGCTGACATTGAACTGTTCTTTGGTCTCCTCGTTCCGGTTGATATTTGGAGACAGGTTCATACTCAAGACCATGTTGCGGAATTGGGTGGCACATGGATGTGATTACAGAATGGGATCAGGAACAAAAGCCAGGTGATAAGCGCCGAGCCGAGATACTTGCTTTGCCGGGTCCTATTATTACATATATGCATTCTCTTATTCCACCGAGGAAAGTAGATTGGGACAAGTTGACGGCTTGTCATTAAAAGAAAGATGAGAGTGTGTCTGATTTTTTCACTCAGTTCGAGGATACACCTTTAGATTACAGTGGGCAGGATCTGTCTATTGAGGAAGGTGTTCGGTTGTTTGTCGACAGGTTTGTTTCGAATTTACTTCCCGAAATTGGGACTCGTTTACAGGCTTCTGAAAGTACTTGGTCCACCTCTTCCCCTTCTGTTATTTTGAATATGGCTCAATATTATGAACATCGGGACCAAGAGGAGAAAGAGAGGATGGAGAAAAAGCATAAGGATTTGAAGACAAAGGTATTGTTGCAATAGGCATTTAGAGGGAATGGTAGAGGACATGGTGGTCCTGCCCAACAGCTTCCATGCACTAGTAGGCAGCCAAATACGACTATTTGGGGCCGAATCAGTGTGGATATTGTAAGGAAGAGGGTCATTGGCGTAGCGAGTGTCCTGTGCTTCTACAGAAGGTGGTGGTTCCCAGAGGCCGAGGTCCTCGGGGACAAGGTTGAGGGACTGATAGGGCTCAGAGTGCTGCAGTCTCACAGGGTCGTTCTGATACCAATTACTTTGATGACACTTGAGATGGACAGTATTATCATGATGATGATACGGATGAGGTGACAGGGATGTCTTACAGCTAGGACAGCCAGGGACAGAGTGAGGGACCAGTTCCAATACCTGTAGATCAACGTGGTCCTTATGCCACCGCTGATTTGCATGGCTCGACTAAGGAATTTTTGGTGGCTACAGGTGCAACGAAAAGTTCTGTTTCTCGATCTTTGATCCCTGGGCTGCTCTCTCTGGCCATAATAATGTTTCGGTAGGTTTTTCAGGTGTACGGGTTGTAAGCCCCATTTCACGACCCCTTGCATTGACTATTGGTCCTTTTACTGTGGATTCTCCATTTTCGTTGATATCCAATTGTGGTGAGAATTTGATGGGTTTGGACTTGTTGAAGAAATTGCATGCTACTATTTATTGTTCCCTGGAAGGTGTTTATATGACGATGGACCCAAATGTGAGTACTAGACAGTGCTTGCCTCTCCCTTTTCACACTGAATTTGCTAATGTACCATCTACTCAATGGGCAACGGGTGATACAGCCGTGGGGATGTTGCATATACCACCGGTTTCGAAACAGGTCAAAGACAATGCTCTTTTGCCTCGTATTCCTCAGTATAAAATACCACAGGCAGAAGAGCGAGTCTTATTGCAAATTATTCAGGATTTGATTAAGAAAGGAGTGGTTGAGGAGAAGTCTGCCAATATTTGTAATAGTCCCATTCTTCCGATTCTTAAACGGACACGATCAGGATCCCCTGATGATCATGAAGATGTTTACCGTTTTGTGATTGACTTGCGCGAAGTTAATAAAATAGTGGTTCCCCAGTTTCCAGTGGTTCCGGATATTACTACACTTTTGACAATGATTCCTTCCACTGCTAAATTCTTTTCTGTCATTGATTTGAAAAACGCGTTCTTCACTATTCCTATCCATCCAGATAGCAGATATCTGTTTGGGTTCACCCTAGCTGGTAGGAGCTTTAGATTCTGTCGAGCTCCTCAGGGCTATACAGAGAGTCCGAGCATTTATAGCCAAGCATTAAAAGGTCAGTTGGATTCCCTTTCGCTTCCTGCAGGTAATGTATTGGTGCGGTATGTTGATGATCTCCTCATTGCTTCTGATGCCGAACAAGGTTGTAAAGATAGTACGGTTCAGTTATTGCTGCATTTAGCTCATCATGGCCATAAGGTTTCCCTTTCTAAATTTCAGTATTGTCGACAGGAGCTCACCTATTTAGGTCACCTACTGTCTAAGGAGGGTAGGAGGTTGACCCCTGAGCACATCAGTACCATTGTTAAAATGCCTATTCCACAGACTCAGAAAGATGTGTGTGCTTTTATAGGTATCAAAACGTATGAGCCTTTGACTTGGATTGCTGAATGTCAGCAGTCTTTTGAGCAATTGAAAACTGCGCTTTGTTCGGCTCCAGTACTTGGCACCCCTAATTACGGCAAACCGTTTGTGTTGTACGTGCATGAGATGGCTGGTTGCGCGCTTTCTGTCCTAACACAAAAATTTGGAGATAAGCAACAACTGTGTGCTTATTTCTCTGCTGTTCTTGATCCAGTCCCAAGAGCCCTCCCGAGTTGTCTACGAGCGGTCGCGGCCGTAGCCACTTCGATCAGACAATCGTCTGGACTCGTACTGGATACTGATCTCACAGTCATTGTACCCCAGGCTATGGATACACTCCTGAATAAGACAAAGACACAGCACCTCACCAGTGCACGTCTTACTAGTTATGAATTGACATTGTTTGCTAAACATATCACGATCAAAAGATGTGCTACTCTGAATCCAGCCACATTACTAGCCCTCCCTTCCGAGAGTGATGAAGTTGATAAACATGACTGTATCTTCCGGACGGAAGAAGAGACGAAAGGACGGGCAGACTTGACTGACGTTCCCTTATCTGACCCACAAGGGGATCTATATGTTGATGGCTCTTGTTTCAAATTACCAGATGGCACTACAACTGTGGCCTATGCTATTACCACACTGCGTACAGTAGTAGAGACATCACGAGTCCCTTATCAGTCGGCTCAAGCTGCTGAGCTTGCTGCCCTTATTCTAGCTTGTGAATTGAGTGAGGGACTAGTTGTCATTATCTATACTGACAGTCAGTATGCCTTTGGGGTCGCGCATAATTTTGGCCGACTCTGGGCTGAGAGAGGGTTCCTTACTTCGCATGGCACAAAAATCCAGCACGGACACCTCATATTGAGGCTTTTATCTGCTTTGACACTCCCCAAGAAATTGGCCATAGTGAAGTGTAGCACCCACCGGAAGGTCACTGATGATGTAGGAAGGGGAAATGCTTTTGCAGATCAGACAGCTAAGGAAACGGCCCGGAAAAAGATTAAATGAATGTTTGTAGCAGGTCCGGCTAGGTGGGTGCCTGAGGTTGTCATGTTCGAGGACACCCTTGAGAATGTAAAAGAGATACAAAGCGAAGCCACAGGAGAAGAATTAGCAGTGTGGCAGGAAAGTACAGCACAATTGAACGATGAGGGATGTTGGATTGATAAGTCAGGGAAGCAAAGATGGATGTTGCCCGATGCATATGTTCTCCCTGTGGTTACGATGGCCCATGGTCCAGCCCATATTGGGCTAAGGGTATTTGCAAGTTGTTGGACCCTGTATGGCAGAATGACAATATCCCTAAGACAGCTGCACATTTAGTGAAGTACTGTATGGTGTGCATGATGCACAATTCTGGAAAGGGTACCCCTACACCGCCTGGTGACTTTGCACCACCCACTTTTCCTTTTGAAGTCCTTCAAATGGATTACATTGAGTTAGAGAGATGCAATAATTTGAAGTATGTTTTGGTGGTTGTATGTGCATTTAGTAAATGGGTTGAGGCTTATCCCACTAAAGATAATACAGCCATTACGACTGCAAAGGTACTCCTGAAGGAGTTCTTTCCTCGTTTTGGCTTGCCCCGATTGATCTGGAGTGATAACGGAAGTCATTTTAATGCAAAAGTGTTTCAATTGATTTGTGATGGTTTACACATAAAGCAAAAGTTCCATGCTGCCAATCATCCACAGTCAGCAGGTTTGGTTGAGAAGTATAATGGTACTCTCAAGCTCAAACTGGCGAAAATTCAGGAGACAACAGGGTTAAAGTGGCCAGATGCTTTACCGTTAGCTCTTTTGCCAACAAGAACCACAGCACATTCTAGGACAGGATTGTCACCATATGAGGTCGTGTTTGGATGCCCAGCAAATGTCTGGGGCGTCCCCGACCTCGGCGGTTCACTGATATTGAGTACCCATTGTTGATTGATTATCTTGGCCAGTTAACCGAAAGTTTGCGTTCTATTCACCAACAGGTCCGGGACACCCTGCCAGCTACACCGGAGGGGCCCAGGCACGACATTCAACCTGGTGATTTTATTCTCATCAAGAACTTCCACAGGAAGAAAAGTTTAGAGCTGCGTTGAAAGGGGCCAAAACAAGTCCTCCTAGCAACACATACCACGGTAAAGGTCGCTGGCCGTAAGAATTGGACTCATGCGACTCACTGTCGCAGGATTCCTTTACCCCTGCCTTACGACCAGTGGGTGAGGGCTGGGACTGGGGACTCTGAGTGTGAGACGGTGCCTCAGTTTGTCCCTTTCAGTGATGCCAAGTTGACCTGGACTCATACAGATAAAGAAAATGACAGTGTGCTGAATGCAGCAGTCCCTCCGGAAATACAAGCTATCCAGGAGCCCCTGTTTGCTGACCACTCTGTGCCTGGAACTACCAGGTACAATTTGTGCCCTCTGCTGGGGGACGGTGCACCAAAGGAGAAGAAAGATTAGTCAGGAATGGACTGTGTAAGTCAGGGTGTAATTTGCTATAGTACCAACGGAGTTAGTTTAGGGTGATGAGAGTTTTGTGCACTGTTTGAACATTGGACAGGATAGATCAAAGTATACCTTGGAGGTATATTATCCTGGTCGACATGGGATACGAGCTTAGGACAGAGCAAGCTCCACCGCCGGTGCTCAAGAGCGCCAACGTATTGATGGACAATAGGAGCTTGTACCAGTGAGGTTCTGACAGACACTGGGAACTTGTATATTTCTTTTGCATTTTGCCCCCATTTCATCATTCGTTATGCATCCCTTTGGTAGAATGGTTGCTGAGGAAGAGCAGTCAGTGATTCTTGTTGCCCAGCACAATGCAGTGTGGACTCGTAAACAAAAATTAACATGTATCGCCCTTGTGATTTTCTTGTTAATAATGTTATGTGGGATATCAGGGGTTTTGGAAAGAGATCAAAGTGTACCTTTACATAGTAAGGATAAGGTTGTTCCTCAAATCCGTAAGAAAAGGACGGCCCCATGCAATGTGTTTCCATATACACACAAGAGGTTCTTTGGAGAAGGGACTGCTTGTTACCCCACTGAATCTGTCACTAGTCTATGAACAGCATATCCATTGTCAATTGTCAATTATACCTATACTTGGCCCCTTGACTTCGTAGAAGTGCGAGGAGTATTTGGGTTTGGCTATCCAGGTCCTTGTCTATATCATAGAAAGCCGCAAGGTATGGGTTATCCAGGGTGTGACAACAGCACTTATTGCGACAACTTTTAATGGAAAAACAGAATATAACTCTGGTGGGTTACCAGTATAAGGAATTGACAGTTCCCTGAGAAGCTGGTTATTACCCTGCTTGTTGTCCAATTATTAACCCTGGGCAGAGTTCGCGGAGTTGCACTATGCAGAACACCGCAAAGTGCATAAAAAACTCTGTCGCACTACGCAGAGCTCCGCGAGCGGCGGAGTATGATAGAAAAATGCCGTTCGAGGTGATTGCACAGTGCCGGATGCTTGTCCGCACTGTGCAATCATTGCGAACGGCACCATGCACAGCGCAAGCTTTCCTTTTCTGCCGCTCGAGTAGATTTTTACTCGAGCAGCAGCTTTCTCAACATGAACGGGCAGTTTCTCAACGCGAGCATATGCGACCACACGCAATGAGAAACCTCACCCCCCCCCGCGTTGAGAAATATCGCCGGGATGTTGATTTTCCACGCTCGCGCTCGCCAACTTGATGTTGACGATTGCGAACGAGGAAAAATCTTGCTGGGAGGTTGATTTTCCTCGCTCGAGGTCGCCAACTTGACATTGACGAACGCGAGCGAGGAAAAAAACTCCGCTCCGCACCGCGAAGCGGAGTTTTTCGGAACTCCGCGATCTCCGCGTAACGCGGAGTGCAGAAAACTCTGCAAACTCCGCGAGCGGAACAGAGTTCACCACCCAGGCCTACCAATTATCAATTTTACTGACACTATATTGTATGTCAATTGTTCAGGGATAGTATTGCGTAAGGGCACGTACTCTTTGGTAATTCCAAAGGACCCCAGTACCTTAGGGTGGAATTCCCGATATTCTGCTGTGGACTATGATAGACTGATTTATGCATACCCAGGATTTTTCTTTCTGTCTAATGGGACGTATTCTAATATTCATAATGGTTCGAATGATGTGGCACTTGGGATGGTGCTGCCCTTGGGTGTACCTTGCAAACATGCGAAGCCTAAAGTAAGATGGGTTAAAAGGACGTTGACCAAAGAATTCTGTGAAGGAGTGACAGATCTTGAGGTCAATAATTATAGTAATGGTATTATTTTTGGATACATTCTTTCCTCCATAATTACATTTGGTGGTACTGCTATGGTCAGGGGTGAGAAAGCTAGAGAATATTTCCGATGTAAGCTGCAAATATTGTCTAACTCCACGGTAGTAGCTTTGCGTGACATCACCACCCAATTGGAAAGCATGCGAATATATTCCGAGCAGACTAGATATGCAGTCGATTTTATCCTAGCTAAGAGTGGTGGTGTGAGCGCGGTAGTAGGAGACCAGTGTGTAGTCGTGATCACAAATATGGAAAAGAATATTACCCAACACATTTTAGACATCTTAGAAAATGTCAAAGGAATGGAAAGTGGGAACTGGAGTTGGTCTCTTTTTGGCAGCTGGGGTTGGCTCCTTGAAAAGGTGATTTATTTCATTGTGATCTTGGTCTCTTGCTGTGTCCTTGTTCAATGACTTCCCTTTTGTTGTTCTTATTAGACCACTCTTCTCACTCCTAAGAGGAAAATAACGACTCATGACACCAATGATGCAATTATGGTCCAGAAAGAGATAGATGATATAATGCAGATAGATGAGGGCATTTTCAAGACTTCCTCCCTTTGTACGGTCTCCTTTCCTGATGCTGACAGTATGGAGTACTCCTAAGAAGTTTACCTATGATTTTCTGTTCTATTGATTTATATGATCTTTGCTATTACTAGAAAATGTTTAGCTCATGCTAAAGGGAGTGTCTGTTAGAATGGAAAAATTCATGTTTGCGCATTGTTCTATGTATGTTAGCATTCGCAGCGCCATTTTCTATGTCGGTGCCATTTTGAGTTGTAATCGAAACTTATTCTCTGCTATTTCCGAGAAAAGGCCTCTGTTCAGTTGTGTTTCTCCAAGGCTAAGTTTTGCTTCACTAATGAATACACTGTTCTTATTAGCGCATACCTTTCCCTCTAGATAGAGGCCTTCTCCCACTTGTCTAGTGGCGGGCACGGGCAGAGCGACCTTGAGTAGCAGATAGTGTGTGCCCGGACTTAGAATCAAAACTTATCCTCTATACTTCATTGTTAGCTGTATCTGCTTGGAAAATTCCAATGTGGGCGTGCCTTCATTGGTTCTGAAATGTACATAATATATCTTTAAGCTTGCTGATGTCAGTCCCTCTGCAGCACTCCTAAGCGACTGGGCAGACTGGGCTCGACTCTGAGTGTACCTGAATAAACAGATATTGGTTTGTATTCTCTACTGTCTTACCGACTTTGCATTTTGTATAGAAGGCTGAGAGGTGGTCGTGAGTGACCCGGGTGACCCTAATCGGGCCACTTCCTTCATGACCGTCTTTTTCCTGCTCCTGAATTGACACTATCTCCCAGAACGCTCCGCAGTACCACATGTGAACCTGGTCCTGAAACCACATACATCATCTCATCGTGAACAAAGAGACCTGTCCTTTGTGAACATTACAGCAGTTCCGATTCCTGAAGGAATAGTTTGGGATTGGGTTTCATATGCTGTATTTAATCCCACTGAACTTCTGAAAATACCACATGTATTTAAAATTTCTTTGAATGATATCATCACCTCCAGTACATTCTCTGATGATTGGGACTTTGAAACTGTGAATAGCATGCTGTCTGATTGAGAACGAAGTGCTGCTTTTTCAAAAAATGAATTGTATGATGATACTTCTGATTTTGATACCATGTATTGCTACCAACATATGGTCATCAGGTTTTGCACAAAGCGAGTATCCCACGTAATGTGTTTACTTACCATCAATGGGAACATTGCCAGACATCACCGAAAGGTAGTTCACAAGTGTTTGCACACAAGTCTGCTTATTTTTCTAGGTTTAACTCTTCAGACCCGACCTCATACTAATACAAGGTTGCACCTACACAGAAAAATATGCTTACCAACACGAAACAGATATACTCTGCTTCCTTTATTTCCCAGCTGTCTCTACAAGGGTTCAACTTTTGTAGGGACACTATAGACACAAAATCTCTCCGGGGATCTAAGTATTGGCAAGTTCAGGGAACTGAGGCATTATTTCGAGCTTGTCTCATACCACAGCAGATTTTTTTTTAAATGATACTGTGCAACAGACTTCTTGTCTTGGACTAGTCAAGATCAAGGATTTAAAAGCACCTCAAATTCCCTCATTTACATGCTTTGAGGGGTGGCACAACTATACACAACATAGTGAAGATACACTAGATGACATTATACATGATGGCAAACCAAAAAGGGGGTCACTGTTCCGTAGGTAGGGGTGCAAAGGAGTCACCCACTCACCGAAAGGAAAAGAGGAGAGGATGAGCAAGAGGGTGATCCTAGGTCTAGAACCCACTTTTCGGAGGCAAGAACAGGTCTTGTCTCTTGTTGCCCTCACACACCCCGGAGGATGTCATGCTTCATCATCGGGCGTTTGCTCCTCGTTGGGCCGGCGCTGCAATGCCCTACGGGTTCCCCGAAGGGTCACTTTGGCGGAGATCTTTTGAGAACAGCCGTCAGATGAGTGCGGGTATGTGGGGTGAGTCCTATGTGAAGAGGTGAAAGTGTATGTGAAGGATAAAACTGGCTAAGGGATACCAAAAAGGGTATATTTATTGTGACGGTACCCTTGTCATACTAAACCCTTGTCACCCTCTTGTTCTCTTCTGAGTCTGTTTTTTCTCCCCCCCGCCTTGTTCTTTCTTCCAATGGGTTTTTTGTATTTGTAACCCATTTTTGTCCCTTTCCTGTACCTTTCTAGCTCTGATAAAAAAGATGAGGGACCTGAAGCACTACTGTCATTGAGTGTAGATAATGACAATGGTTCACTACGGACCTCACTATTGTCACTAATGATACTAGAACGGTCAGACTCACTCATTGAGCCTTGGGTGTCTACTCTCATTGAATTCAAATCTTTAATACCAGCTCTTGGTTTCACCTCGTCAAATTTCTTTGCAAATGTGTAAATTAAGGGTGGGCGGAATTTGCGGAGTTGCGTTCTGCGAAATTCCGCGAAACGGCAAGAAATCTCCGCGAGCACGCGGAATTTTGCGTGCTCGCAGAGATTTTGCTGCGCCCGTTGAATCCTGCCCTGCATATTTATCCACGAAGATGCCACCGTTTTGTGCAATACCTCTACTCAACTGGAGTACTTTCTACTGGCTAATCAGTAAGTGCTACCTCGTTGGGTAAATGTATAGTGCCTTCCCTACACTACAGCTGCGTAAGGGACCAGAAGAATTGTCCCCAGTGACCTGGGTGTCTGTAACTTTGCCACCGCGCCGAAAGCGCCGGGGTCCTTTGATTAAGCTGTCCATCATAGTGGGGAAAGGGCGGGAAGACGTTGCATACCGCTAGTGTATGTGGGGCGGGGCCAAACGGGCGGGGCTTCTAGGCCAGTTCACATGCCTCTTGTTTAAAAAGGGTCAGAGCAGGATCTCAGCGGCAGACGAGGAGAAGGAACCTCCTGGTCACAGGAACTACACGAGGATTGCGCTCGAGAAAATCAAGGATGCAAAGACATCCATCAAGGATTGGAGCTAACTTTTCCGGCTGGACATGGGAAGAAGGCACATCTGCTTAACCACGCTCATGAATTCTACACAAGGATTGAGCTCGGAAAATCAAGGATGCAAAGACCTCTATCAAGGATTACAGCTAACTTTTCACGTTGGAAATGGAGAGAAGGCACATCTGCTTAACCACGCTCACGAATTCTGCACACCTGCCCTGCATATTTATCCACGAAGATGCCACCTCGTTGGGTAAATGTATAGTGCCTTTCCTACACTACAGCTGCGTAAAGGTCCAGAAGAATTGACCCCAGTGACCTGTGTGTCTGTAACTTTGCCACCGCGCCGAAAGCGCCGGGGTCCTTTGATTAAGCTGTCCATCATTCTACACGGGGATTGCGCTCGAGAAAATCAAGGATGCAAAGACCTCCATCGGGGATTACAGCTAACTTTTCACGTTGGAAATGGAGAGAAGGCACACCTGCTTAACCACGCTCACAAATTCTACACGAGGATTGAGCTCGGAAAATCAAGGATGCAAAGACCTCTATCAAGGATTACAGCTAACTTTTCACGTTGGAATTGGAGAGAAGGCACACCTGCTTAACCACGCTCACGAATTCTGCACGAGGATTGCGCTCGGGAAAATCAAGGATGCAAAGACCTCCTTCAAGGATAACAGCTAACTTTTCACGTTGGAAATGGAGAGAAGGCACATCTGCTTAACCACGCTCACGAATTCTACACGAGGATTGCGCTCGAGAAAAGCAAGGATGCAAAGACCTCCATCCGGGATTACAGCTAACTTTTCATGTTGGAAATGGAGAGAAGGCACATCTGCTTAACCACGCTCACGAATTCTGCACACCTGCCCTGCATATTTATCCACGAAGATGCCACCGTTTTGTGCAATACCTCTACTCAACTGGAGTACTTTCTACTGGCTAATCAGTAAGTGCTACCTCGTTGGGTAAATGTATAGTGCCTTTCCTACACTACAGCTGCGTAAAGGTCCAGAAGAATTGACCCCAGTGACCTGTGTGTCTGTAACTTTGCCACCGCGCCGAAAGCACCGGGGCCCTTTGATTAAGCTGTCCATCATTCTACACGGGGATTGCGCTCGAGAAAATCAAGGATGCAAAGACCTCCATCGGGGATTACAGCTAACTTTTCACGTTGGAAATGGAGAGAAGGCACACCTGCTTAACCACGCTCACGAATTCTACACGAGGATTGAGCTCGGAAAATCAAGGATGCAAAGACCTCTATCAAGGATTACAGCTAACTTTTCATGTTGGAAATGGAGAGAAGGCACATCTGCTTAACCACGCTCACGAATTCTGCACGAGGATTGCGCTCAGGAAAATCAAGGATGCAAAGACCTCCATCGGGGATTACAGCTAACTTTTCACGTTGGAAATGGAGAGAAGGCACATCTGCTTAACCACACTGACGAATTCTGCACACCTGCCCTGCATATTTATCAACTCGGGCACCTGCTTCAGTGCTTTCTTGCACCTGAATTCCGTTCCGCCGCGGATCGCGGAAGTTTCGACATTTCCGCGTTCCGCGCGGAACGCGGAAATGCCGAAATTTTGCAAGTTCCGCGAGCGGAACGGAATTTGCCACCCACCCTTAGTGTAAATGCATCCATTTTTGTAGTCGTTCTCATCTCTCTTAAACTTGCGGATTTTCTTGTCCCTAATGTACGACTGATGAGAGTTCAACACTTCCTTCAAGATCTTAAATTTTTTTTCAGTGGCTTCAATTAGATTTAATATTTTGATTTCCTCCTCTACCTGTGCTATGTCACTTAATAGTTTAGATCTTTTTCTTTCTGCATGACGGATAAGTATATCCATCATGCCAAATGAGGATGATGAGATGAGATTTTCCCACTCCTGTAAAAGATCAGGATCTAAATCCTCAAAAGTGGGGAATATGATGACTCTCAATCCCCTTGGAATTTGTCTAATCTCAATATATTTTTTCAAAGTGGTAAAGTCCCACCACCTAGAAAGTTCAGATTTACGAAGTCTCTCCAGTTTAATGAATAACTGTTTCAATCCTTGTGGTTTTACCTCTGCTGGAGGGCCTTTGATGGACTGAATACCTTGTCCTGAAAAGATGTCATTAAACATTTTGTCTCTATCGTCATCAAATGTAGCCATCGTATCAAATAAGCTATTAAGTCAATTTCACTGATAAAATTAATGATCAGTTCACGCCTCCAAAAGAATTGAGTGCTAGTATACACTTAAACAAACTTGTAAAAAGTGGGTAGTAGTGTTCCCTAAAAGGGAAATACCGCACAGCAATAGACAACAGGTGTAAAAATGCAAAACAGTAAATGGAGTAGAAATAAAACAAGACAGCTGTAAGTACAGCAGGGTGCTTGGCTAGCTTAGGTCACCCACTACCCAAGGGTGCAAATCGCATGTAAAACATGCACATAAATCACCAAAAAATAAAGCTAATACAGCACACCAAGTATAAGTTATAGTTGATCCAATAAATCAAACTGTATAAAATATTACAAAACAAATCTCTTTTCGTAGAAAACGCTTCTCTTTATTGATTTTCTCTTTTTCTCAATGTTAAGTCCCAGCAAACAAAGCAGCCAACACGTGTTTCGTCTGTACAAATAGGTACCAAGACTTTCTCAAGGCTGGAAGAACAAACATACAACCAATAAAAAATCCATATAGGTCATCAATGACTCAATAATATGGACATAGAATCATTAAGAAAATCGAAAAGACAGTAAATCATAACCATAAACATTAGTGTATTAAAAACTACCAAGACTAATAATGCATAAATAAAGAAACATGCCAACTTAGTCTGGCCAGAAGCAGAGGACATGAAAATACAACATAGATGGAAAGACATAACAATATACATTATATAAATACAAACTCAGGTTTTAATACTAAAATGCAACCAATCTTTGTAATTAGAGTAGACAAAACAAAACAAAAACCAAAACCACAAAGTAAAGAACACCCGAAACGGTGAAAAGATGTTTATTCCTAATTGGAAAGGTGTCAAAGGACAGAAAAAGAATACAATGAATTAAATGAATGTATTACACCCACCTAAAGTGATCGAATTTGTCGTTGATAATGTTATAATCAAGATAAAATCCACGCAGGATTCAACGGGCGCAGCAAAATCTCCGCGAGCACGCGAAATTCCACGTGCTCGTGGAGATTTCTTGCCGTTTCGCGGAATTTCGCGGAACGCAACTCCGCAAATTCCGCCCACCCTTAATTTACACATTTGCAAAGAAATTTGACGAGGTGAAACCAAGAGCTGGTATTAAAGATTTGAATTCAATGAGAGTAGACACCCAAGGCTCAGTGAGTGAGTCTGACCGTTCTAGTATCATTAGTGACAATAGTGAGGTCCGTAGTGAACCATTGTCATTATCTACACTCAATGACAGTAGTGCTTCAGGTCCCTCATCTTTTTTATCAGAGCTAGAAAGGTACAGGAAAGGGACAAAAATGGGTTACAATTACAAAAAACCCATTGGAAGAAACGAACAAGGCGGGGGGGGAGAAAAAACAGACTCAGAAGAGAACAAGAGGGTGACGAGATCAGTTTCACGTACTCAAAGGAATTGACTGTAGATTTAAGTTTACCATCTAATGTCAATTTGTTACATACGGATACTCATGTTATTGGTATGGGTAATGATGTTTCCATTGTTAATCTTTCTAAACAAATGTTAAATAATACAGAGATCAATGTGCTCAAGAAGGGACTCAGTTTTTGCCCAGTGTCTAGACCAGATTTTACACAAATCCATATTGATTTGTTCAAATTTGTTCGTAGACTTATATTAAAAAAATTCTTTGCCAACCAGAATAAACAGTGTCCGGTACCTGTTTTTACTATGGATAAAAGTGGACAAACCATTCAGGATATATGTAATATACAAACATTATTATCTCTGGATGACAGTCTGGATATAGTTCCTAGCATGGAAGAAATTCTTCTGGATCTTGACATTACGACAAATCAGAAAATCGATAGTGGTCTAAAAACAAATCCACATTTACACCAGTGTTATCTCCTGACAACATGATTGACAGCTTTTACAAAGCAGTCACTAATGATCTCTACAAGCTAGAAGATAAATTATCACATGCTTCGGGGAGACATAGGGATAACTTGACTAGAGAAGAGAGAAATGCACTATTTCAATTGACCAAGTATTCCAATATAACTATAAAAGAGGCCGACAAAGGTGGAAATATTGTCCTTATGGACAATGACTACTATCAAGAGGAAATTGCAAGACAATTGTCTGACAATAATTCATATACCATGATTCCTCACAATCCGATGTATGAGGCCAACAAAAAGATAGAAACTACCTTACGATACTGGCAGAACTTGGGTCTTTTATCAGATATTGAATTCAAATATTTGTATAATCCTACACCAAGAGCTCCGTATATTTATATCTTGCCTAAAATTCACAAAAACCTCATGGCTCCACCGGGAGACCCATTATTTCTGGCATAGGGGGATTAACTGAACATATATCAGAATATATTGACATCTATTTGCAACCTGTGGTATGCAAACTGCCAGCGTTCATTGAGGATACCAAAGATTTGCTTAACAAACTGGAACATTTTGTCTGGACGGATCAACTAACCTTGGTCACATTGGATGTGAATGCGCTGTACACCAGTATTCCTTTAGATAAGGGGATGGAAGCCCTTACATATTTCTTATCCAAACGTGATGCTACATTATATGACCATACTAAAATGGTGATCGAGCTTACTAGGCTAACTTTGGATAACAATTTTTTTAAGCACAATGATACGTGGTACAGACAACATTCTGGGGTAGCAATGGGGTCAAAATTTTCCTTCGTTTGCCAATATTTATATGGGCTACTACGAGGCACAACACATCTGGAGAGCTTGTCCATTTACTCTAACAGACCATATAATTTATTGGGGCCGTTTCATTGATGACATCTTGATGATTTGGGAAGGTGATACTAATTCTTTAGAGAATTTCTTCACACATTTGAACAGTAATGAGTATAACCTTAGCTTTACATTTAATATTAGTAAAGTACAGATCGACTTTTTGGATGTTACACTGTTTGTGGACAAAGGTGTGTTGGAATCAAAACTCTTTCGTAAAAAAACAGCATGTAATTCTGTACTTCACGCAAGCAGTGCACATCCCACTTCACAAATACAGGCAATCCCCTATGGGGAGATGATTCAGCTTAGGAGGAATTGCAGTACTGATGTTAAGTTCCAACAAGAGCTGTCGTGTCTTAAACAACGGTTTTTGAGTAGAGGATATAATGGTGACATGCTGGACAAAGCTCAAACGAGAATTAATAGAACTAATCGTACAGAGCTTCTTAAACCAAACTTTAAAAAAAGAAAGAAACTAGAGAGGAAACAAGTTGCCATTATAACACAGTTCCACTCACAAAGTAACAAGATCTTCAGAACTCTACATAAGCACTGGCACTTGTTGAGATTGGATCATGATCTAGATCCATATCTAAAGAACAAACCACAGATCACATATGTTAGAGGTAGGACCTTGAGAAACATGGTGAGTTCTGCTCAGGTAGTTTGCAGTAGAAGGGAACCCATGTGCACCTGGTTACCAGCAAAACCAAAAGGTTTTTTTAAATGCACTATGTGCAATGTATGCCAATTCGCACTAAATAAGATCACAAGCTTCAGGTATAATACCAGTCAGACACACAATATCATGCATTTCATTAATTGTAATACCAAATTTGTTGTTTATTGTATAGTGTGCCAATGCAATTTAATCTATGTGGGGAGCACCATTAGACCTTTGAAAGACCGAATTCAGGAACACGTTAGAGCAATTTGTAACAACAATGCCAACTACCCATTAGCAGTGCACTATAATACTGAACATAAGGCTTCGGAAGTGCTATGTCTTAAATTTCATGGTATAGCCCATGTTGAGGATGATCCCCGTGGAGGTGACAGAACTTCTGCACTAAGAAAGTTGGAATCCAAATGGCTCATTAAATTGAGATCAGTTGATTATGGTCTGAACACTGACAGGGAAATTGTATGTATTTCTACATGATTAATATGTTTTATACATGAATCTTAATGCTGCTGTGATAACTGGGATCTATTTGATCTTTATGCAAATTTACCAGCCACTTTACCCAATATATGTGGGGTTGTTCTTCCATTTCTGACAATGCTCTTTTTGCCTGTCACTCCCTCTTTGAAACCTTCTGGGAACATTTGGGCTATAACAATTGTACTTTACAATCTTTTTTCATGTTTTTCCGGACAATGAAATAAGTACTATGTTCCATATATCTTTTCAGCCAATTTCAAAATGGCGGTTTTTAGTCTCAACATTCTTCCCCTTGAATATTGAAGTGATGTGCACTTTGATTATGTTTTTATTATTGTTATACTGGTATACCAGTTTGTTTACCTTATGGGTATTTCCAATTTGGGGCCAAACACAGATAGTTCTCTAGGTGTTTTTGACACATATCATCAGCTCAACTCAGTCCATTACAAAATGGCGGCTGTTTCCACACAATTATTTCATCTGACCGACAGAGTATTAGCGAGGGTCACGTGTCTCCCCTTATCACATGGCCTCCGCTTTCTCCCCTTTAGGTATGAATGGCGTTGTTTTGCCTTCTGTCGTCTTCCACATTAGTGAGAACGAACGCGTTGGGGTCGGAGTTACTCTTTGTAAATAGGACGGGTGATTTTTCTTGATAATTTCTATGATATTCAGTGATACCATCACATTTAATGGAGATTAGGGCCAAACATAGACAGTGTTCTTGTGGTGTTGACACATAACACCATTTTAACATAGTCCATTGCAATATGGCGGATGTTTCCACATAAATATTTCACCAGATGGACAGGGTACTAGCGAGGGTCACGTGTCTTTTCATATCACATGACCTCCGCCTTCTCCCCTTTAAGTAGCAATGGCGTTGTCTTGCCTTCTACCGTTTTCCATATTAGTGAGAACGAACGCGTTGGAGTCGGAGCTACTCTTCAAAATCAGGACGGGTGAGTTCTCTTGGTAATTCCCATGATATTCAGTGACACCATCGCATTAAATGGAGATTAGTATTCCAATATCTTTACTTATTACAGGTTTAGGACGTACCATTGTCCGACCCGTGTTGTTTGAATCTCCTCAATTACCACTTATTGGAGACTTCAATTTAGTTGGTAAGTTATAGTAATGTCGCATTAAGTATACCGATAATGTTTTGGCCTATATTTTCTTATATCATTTTTTGTCTTGTTTAGAATTAAACCGCTGAGACCTTGAGATTACAGCACTGGTCCACCATATGGTTCTAGTTCTTAACATAGGTGATTACATTTTTATTATTCACAATATATATTCAGTGAGTAATGGGGGTGTTGTGGCTTTTTAGGGATAGGTTGACACAATGGTAACGTTTTTTCTATCCCTAATAGGATTTTATGCACTATTTTGTATATTTATCTTATTTCTGGATTCAACTCCATGGGATAACATCTATTACTTTCAACCGCTAAAAACGACCTTGGGTAGAAATTTATGTGGACCCAAAGCATTTGTTAACAGCAGTTTGCTTTTAGGGTGAGTGATTTCGTTTGTTATACACTCATTGCGCTGTTTTCCCCCTTAAACCCCCCCTCTTCTCTTTTATCCTTGCATTCTCTGCTCCTCCCTTCAATACAGATTTTATCTGGGTCTACCGATGCCCCTTTAGAACTTTCTTAATATTGAGTCACACTTTAGAATTCCAATTCCTCCTTTGGTGAGTGTGACAATATAGTTCACACAACGTGTCAATCTTGTTTGAATCTATGAGGTTGTCAAAGTGTAAGGTTGTTCTTATTTTTGATTTGTTAAGGGCAAATATTGGTCATAATAGAGCCTATATATTTTAAAGCTCTTCTCATCGTTTTAGGATGATTACTTGACACCTGTAATGATATGATATGGTGTCTCTTTTTCATGATTTATTTCATGTATTTCTGTGAAATTATCAGCAATGAAAAAGATGATTTTGACGTTATTTTGATACTAGATACTCATTTTTGTGATGGCGATTACTGGTCATATTGGAGCTTATATATTTTAGTGCTCGTTCATTGGTCTAGGACGATTAGGATGATCAAGTACATTTGAAATCTGTATCAATAGGATTAGGTGTTCTTTTTTCATGATTTATTTTATGTATTCTTGCAAATTTATGAAGTACTGTTAATGAATATTTTTACGTTAGATACTGGTTTTCTACGACTTGAGTATTGCTTTTATTATTCTTGTGTTTCGTGGATCAAGATCAACTTGGGATTTGTCTATTAGAGATATATACTTACATTTTTTTACATTTACCTCTATAGAACGAACGAACCTCATTCTTTGCACTAATAGTGTGTGGATTTTATCTTGATTATAACATTATCAACGACAAATTCGATCACTTTAGGTGGGTGTAATACATTCATTTAATTCATTGTATTCTTTTTCTGTCCTTTGACACCTTTCCAATTAGGAATAAACATCTTTTCACCGTTTCGGGTGTTCTTTACTTTGTGGTTTTGGTTTTTGTTTTGTTTTGTCTACTCTAATTACAAAGATTGGCTGCATTTTAGTATTAAAACCTGAGTTTGTATTTATATAATGTATATTGTTATGTCTTTCCATCTATGTTGTATTTTCATGTCCTCTGCTTCTGGCCAGACTAAGTTGGCATGTTTCTTTATTTAAGCATTATTAGTCTTGGTAGTTTTAAATACACTAATGTTTATGGTTATGATTTACTGTCTTTTCGATTTTCTTAATGATTCTATGTCCATATTATTGAGTCATTGATGACCTATATGGATTTTTTATTGGTTGTATGTTTGTTCTTCCAGCCTTGAGAAAGTCTTGGTACCTATTTGTACAGACGAAACACGTGTTGGCTGCTTTGTTTGCTGGGACTTAACATTGAGAAAAAGAGAAAATCAATAAAGAGAAGCGTTTTCTACGAAAAGAGATTTGTTTTGTAATATTTTATACAGTTTGATTTATTGGATCAACTATAACTTATAATTGGTGTGCTGTATTAGCTTTATTTTTTGGTGATTTATGTGCATGTTTTACATGCGATTTGCACCCTTGGGTAGTGGGTGACCTAAGCTAGCCAAGCACCCTGCTGTACTTACAGCTGTCTTGTTTTATTTCTACGCCATTTACTGTTTTGCATTTTTACACCTGTTGTCTATTGATGTGCGGTATTTCCCTTTTAGGGAACACTACTACCCACTGTTTACGAGACATTTACCTTATGGTTCATACAATTCATCAGACCCCAATTGGAAGGGATTGTTGGTTTGGCCTGTCACCAACTTTAGGTGTCAGTCATGACTCAGGGGTACCACTGAACGGTTTAGTATCCATAGGCCTGACCAACGCAATGTACAACAAGAACATCCAGGAGTGGTGACATCCTACAGTGTTGGGAAATTATGCCTAGACTGGCTAAAAACCTCGACACTGTCCCAGGTGAAACAACACTTGTCCTTACTTTCAGACGACATGGATCTAAGGGATTTTTTGCTAGGTCCCCGGAAACTGCGTCAAAAATGCTTCTTATACGCTATTTACAATGAAGTATGGATGATCTCTCAACAGGAGGCTGCGGAGAGACTACGTGAAATTGATAGGGTTAACCTAGAAAAGGGTCTGGCAGTGGTCGACAATGACATGACCACACTAACATCCAGAATTTATTTACTGCGCAACATTGTGTCTTCTGCAATAGATATAATAGAACAGGACCTGTCCATTCTTCAAAATGGGCCAGCGCGGTTACATTCCAAACTGTTATTAAGCTGGACACTACAATCATTGCGCTCCGGTCATGTGCTTTGGCAAAATATCAACAATACATCTCTGATTTCTGCTTATAATTTAACGAAAAGGCAGACTACAATGGCACAAAGAGATGCAAGGTATACAATGTTGAACATTGAAAAATTAGACAAATTACCTTTCACCGAGGTTGAATCGCCATCCACAGAATGGCTAATCCATGGCCATATAACATTGCCAGTGACAGCATTCCAATTTCAATATTGTCTACAGTACCACCAGGTAGGCAGGTATGAAGTGTTGGGTGAGAAATACATCCATGAATCTTGGGAGTTACCTCACAGATTTAGATGCAGAAACAGGGACACTGAAGTTTTTCTCAGCGGTTCAGACTGTGAAAATTCATTAAGTGGGTCTCTAATTTGTCAGGATATTATGCTTCATGGAGCTTGCAACACTTCAGTTGCAAACCTATAATGTCACTTGAAAGGGTGCCCAGCTGCTGTGATTCATCCATTGTTCAAACTACTCTCAAATGGGAATAATTTGATGTTGAATGAACAAGTTTGTTGCGGGATGCTGCCAGGCATCACAGATCAGGTCACAGTAAGTTCCAGGGTTACTTGTTATATGCAAGTATTGTTTCCACCGACCCACACAGTCAGGTAGGCGCCTCTATGGCCTTCGGTGAATGTTTCCCTTACATGGTTTGATTCTCTGAGCAGACTGAAAACCATACTTTTACAGAAGGAGGTGGCCTTAACCTCAGCTCGAGAGACTTTTGATCTCCAGGTTGCAAGGTCTTCGGCTGAGATACAGGCCCTAGTCTGAGCTAACTTCCTGCTCCATTTTGGGGAAATGGTACATCGTATCTTTAACATGTCTGATACAAGTGGGATAGTACACCTATTTAAGACCATAGGTTCTGGGCTATTAAGCAACTTTCAGATGTTTTTCGGAGTTATTCCATCTTTAATACACTCCGTATTTGGAAGCATTTTTGAGGTCTTCCGCTGATCCTGCTACTTGTAGTGGGTATCTTGGTTTTAATTTTTCTGCTACACAATGGACGTCCCAAATACCAAGGAGATGGAAAAAGCGCTCTTGAAGTGATGCTGCCGTGAACACACGGTACTCCGTCGGGGCACAACTCGGCTTGGGGAACTAAACGACCATTGGTTTCTGTAATTCCAATCAGTCTGGATCGCCTGCGTCTTGCCTGTACTCTGCTGCTTATTCTGCGGGCAAGAATGCATGTTGGACATCTGTCTAACACTTCCATCGGTTGCACCTCTGGACGTGGATGTACTGCTGGACCTATTAAAACACCATGTAGTGCAGTGTCCTCAGCGTATTACAATCCTGATGTCGGCATTCTTAGAGCCACCACGGGATGCTTAAGCTCCTGTTGGAATGGACACCGGCTCTGCACCAGGCTTACAGGCATAGAAAGCTTCCTCAGCAACAGCTGTGGGAACCGGAGATGATCACCTTTGCTCCATAGACCTGATCCAAGAAGTGTTACAGGGGCCGATCTGTGAATGCAGGCAACAGTGATGTGTCTCCCGCACAGGACACATAAACCTTTGGCTCTCCGTGTGCTGGGAACAACTTGGCCTTTTTCAAAAACAACTAAAACTGGAATTCGAAAACATAATTTTTGTTAAAAAAAAAATTCTCCTGCTCTCACTGAGCACTATTGCTTTCGGCATGCTCAGTTAGTCTGACAGTATATTGACTTTTTAAAGGACTTGTAGAGCTTTTTTACGTATACATCATTTGTTTTTAATACATACCATGTTTTTAGAAGATTTTTAAACTCCTATTTTAGCAATATTTTTTTTATGCTATTAAAGCAGGCATATTTTAGCATTTAATACTATGTCGTCCATTCGGATGAGGAGTGGGTGTTATGAACCCCAATGTAGCCCAATATAGGCCTTGGTAGTTACACGACCCTTTGCCTACCTCTGTCCTACCATTGTTCTACATAACGGGTCTGACGCTGACCTTTTACCTAGTTAGGTGTTGAATAAATGTTGTGTGGTTTTCTCCCAAAAACTAGCTTTATTTATTATGCATGAGGATTCTCAGTATTGCAGCAGGATTACCATCTTCTGCATAATAACTCTGTATAAGGGTCACCTCAATCGTTATCCTTGCCCGACATGCCCATAGTACACTTCTAGGTAGAACCCCTGAGGGTACCTTTCTGATATATAAGCACTACATCTTGGCTGAGCAAGTTAGAGGAGAAAGACTTCCATGATGACATGCTGACGCAAGACGCGGAGGTCCCTGCACGCAGACACTCCAGCACGCTGTGGTCTGACATCCCTTGCGGGCTGTCCATCTCAAGACCAAGACAGGGTCCTTCGCTCTCCCACATCAGGTAATGGGGTTTGCTCTATCCTAAGAGGATTCTTGACTATACACCTACATGATAGGTATATTTAGGTACATTTGGTTAGGGTTTGCATCGTAGGAGTACGCATTATTACTGTTATGTATCTCTATGCCTGCATATATTCATTGTTTTAGCACTATGGTAGAATTCTACCTTTTCTTTATTCTATTAGTGCTCAGAATTGTATATATCTGTTTCTGTCTCATGGTTGTTGTAGCACACGTATTTTATACTAGAGTGATGCTGGTTCAATAAATACTTATTGAAAACGTCCCCACCATTTATTCTGTGTATCTCTCTGAGACAAAGCAAGCACGAGTGACTGAGCGAAAAGTAGTGTACAGTTTCCACTATCCCTGAGGGGTCCTGGTTGTCATGTTCTATAGTTGCCAAAAGCTATTCGCTCCTTGGTAAGAGGGGCTCATAGTGGCACTGTGAGCTAGCTGGTCTACAGACTAAGATATCCTTTGGGGGTGTCTGGAATCAGTTTGGACACCAATCCCTAAGTTTATGTTGTCTAAACATGCAGATCCTATATAGATTTGTAGGAACTACACAACAGCATTAAATAGCACCAAAACAGTAATTTAAGAAGAATACACAACACAATAACAATCTTACACTAATTTACAAAAATAGTTTGTATTTTTACCTTTGAATAGACACCTCAGTGACAAAAATCTACCTGAGGGATCCGGGGATATGATTTTTAGAAGAAACAATAAATCGCTGTTTTTTCAATCAATGCAATAAATCATTGTAATTGACCGCGATAGTGGTTTAGGGTTAGCTGCGACAAGCAAGTTGAAAACAGCTATCTAGATACTCTTGGGGGTGCCAACTCTGATAGGGAACCAGTAACTGGTACCAAACAGGCCCAGGGGGACAGTTACCTATTGGCTATAGCAGTCTCCAGTTCAGTTCCAAATCCTTAGGTTAAATTGCCATTGAAGTAATTGAAGTGGTCCTGATGCAAGAGATACAGAATGTTGAAGGGGATGCTGAGCTGGTGTGGTGGGTCTTCCTGCGGCAACTCCTCTGTCCTCTTGGAGGAGTGACTTTGGCCTTAGGGTTCTATATTCCACAGTGTCCTGGTGAGGTCCAGTGTAGAACCAGTTGCCACTGGTCTCTAATTACAGAAATCCCAGCTGTTTCCTTTGGGTGGCGATAACTTCCTTGCTGGTCAACCAAACTGCATTCGGACAGCCTTCACAGGTCCAGCAAATATGGGGGCACTTCGTAAGGGTCAGGACTCGGTCTCTCAGGCTGTTGCTGATCATCCAACAGTGGTCACGCTTTTTGGCACTGGGCTCTCAAGGGTGCAGGCTTCTCAAGCCCAGTGGCTGAACACCTGTGCTCTCATTGGAGAAATAGAAACCTAAAGGGCATTTTGGTTCATACCAGGGACAGACTAAGGGCAGGTACTCAAAATGGCACACAAACACTTTAGGGACTTCTGAAAGTGACTGGACACTTCCCCTGTGGACAGTGCAGTGTTTGCACCCGATTTACACATACTACAGCCCAGATTCCCAAAGGTGTCATGGAATGCAGCGCAGCAGTCAATAATGCTGCACTGTCTTGTGTGACAAGGAGAGAGCAGGAGAGCACCATATTCACAGATATATAGCTCTTTTCTCCCTTCTCCCTAGTGTGGTGCTGATTTCAGCTGCCATGCACCAGCAACACACCTTAGTGCCATAGTGCTAGGGTGCATGCCTAAGTCTACCATAGGTTTTGTACAGGAAGGGCACCCTTCCTGTATAAAATACTATGGCTTGACAAGTTTGAAACCTTTACCTACTTTATATGTGAGCTGTACAGTGCATCACACATGCAAAGTCAGAAAAGCTTTTCGGCAGCATTCATTTTTGGTGCTAAACCCTGTCTACTAATGTTAGTAGATGGGATTTAGCATGAAAAGGCATGGGTGGTTTCATGGGAACGCCCATGTACCACCCATGTAACGCCCCCTTGACACAAAGTAATGCAAAGCAGTGTTTCGTGCTGCTTTGCATTACTTTTGGGTACTTTCCAACACAAAACAAGTTTTGCACTGAAAAGTAAATGAGAAAAAAAAATTTTTTTGCTGGTTAGCATCACTTTTGTGATGTTAACCCAGCGCAAAATGTTTGGGAATCTCCCCCTACATCTCTAGACCTCAGACTACAAAAACCATGGGTTCTGAGACAACACACATATTCCAATTCGACACATGTTGTCTACATGATAACATGCCCCTAAGATTGAAGATACACAGGCTTGACTTGCAGAAAGGTAAAAATCAGAACGGGGGAACACAGGAGCAAATTAAGATGCAAAAAAAGAACAACCAAAATGATTAATCATTACATGACGATTGGCAACTCAGTGACTGACTTGAAGTGGGTGGTGTTGGAAAAACTCAAGGCACCAGGAACCCGGACACTTTTGAAAAATAACAACGTGAGTGTTCCAACTCTGAACTCACATTAAAGATGTAATAAGGACTTCCCTTGGGGGAGGTCAGTGTTAAAATAAAGCAGTACTATGCACGGAGGGGACTACTGGGTCACACTGGCTCATAGAATAATTCATCTTCTGTTGAGAATAATAAATAATTTTTTGATCATGGGAACTAAGTTTTGTTATATCATCTGTAGAATCTGTCCCAGGTATATAGAGCCAAAATATATGACAGATGCAATACAGTAGATTTTTGCTGGAAGCCACGTTCTTAGAGTATTGACAGGTATGTTGGGAGTACATTAAAAAAGTAACAAATACGACAAAACCATTTGCCAAGTACTTTTTTAATGTTAAAATACCCTCTGACCACCCTTAACATAGTAAGAAATAAGTAGGTGTTTCTAAAACATACAAGCAAACAATGATGTAACTAAGCTGTGGCAGACTAAGAATTGTGAATTCACTGGATTTTAGTTGCCAACCAATATGGGTTTCTGAGGGTAGACCATTGGAGCTCAGTACAGTTACTTGGCCCACAACAAGACGGAAAAACTACTCAAGTGACTCAACGTTACGTTAGACATGTATGCGGGTCACATGACTGTCATCACATGACCCAGAAATGGATCACCACAGCATTATAGGTTGCAGCACCGATCTCACCCCCAAGATGCAGGTGAAATAATTGGTAAATCATCGGTCAAGACCTTTGATGAAGAAAGTGGCTCTTGGGGGTTAGAGTTTACACGTACCTCATACATTTTTATTACAACTTGAAATTTCAAGTTCCTGTGATATTACTTCAAGTGTGAGACAACAAGGCTGACCCCACTCACACTGCATATGAGGCAAATAGCAGATACTAAGGGCCCAATTCACAAAGGTAAACTTAGACGTTTGGTTTAAAATTAGACCAAACGTCTAAGTTTACGACTTTGGGAATTCACAAAGGGCCTTTACGAGTACTATCCTTATGTCCTCACTCGTGCGGACATAAAGATAGCACTCGTAAATGCCCTTTGTGAACTGGTCTAAGTTTAGACCAATCGTCTAAGTGTACCTTTGTGAATCGGGCCCTAAATTAGTATGTATGCATGAGAAAAATTACAGAGAAATTGCACAATCAAGCATGGCTTACCACCTGATCAAAGCTATGAGTTACGTTGTCTAACTATGAGAATTGACACTGGTCAAAAACAGCTATAGAATGTAGTCTCACCAGACAGCATTCTTTCACTGTGTGTTAAGATGTATGGAGGAAATTCCACATTTTCTCTTCACTAGGAATGAATCACGAAGGTGCAATCCATTTACAATTAGCATTGCAATAGACAAAAGTAGCTGCTACAAATTACATGGAGTGACAGAAATATGATGGTCTTTTATCCGCAGGAACCAGACTGGGGAAATACTTCAGAAGGTTCAGTAGCTGTGTGGCATGCAAGGATGACTGCATGAAAGTGAAATTAACATAGACACAATAAGTCAGTTTTAACTAGTAGGATGGAATCCAAAGATCGGTGGTCCTGAAGAAAGCCAAAGTGACCCGTTGAAGGCATGCTGAGGCTGAAACATGTAGACCAGAGTTGATGCAGAGTACATAATGGAAACAGCTTGTTTTTAACCTTGTCTAGATGGCCTAGAGAAATAAGACTACAAAGGCAGCCTGAGACAATTTTAACATTAAGATCCTGACCCTCCCCTAAAATATACGTATCACTCAAAGAGCTCCCTTGATCTTCCCACGGTTGAGCCTGCCCATATATGATTGGAATATCTGTGGTGAAGACTTGATGATAAAGCATGCCAATGGAGTGAAAACACAGTGGGTGAGAGTCCTTAAAATAAACCAATAGGGTTGCCAGAGTGGGCCATACAAGGTGGAGAGGCCCCCTTAGGTTGTGGACATCCACCTTATGATTTAGATGTATCAGGGAGTCAGCCAACTGACTCTTTGAGTCATTCCTTATGTCTGGTAATCATGGGCAACTTTCAACAAGAGGGGCACCACAGGCACTGTCCTCTGTGCCAGTCCACAGGTGCAGCAGATACAGGGTCAGTCTTTGCTGTAGCTTCTCTTGGGTGGGTCTAGGGAGCAGCCGGGCAGTACTTCTTCAGTCCTTCTTCCAAGACAACAGTAATCTGAGGTCTGGGTGCCAAGGGTTCCACTTTTATAACTGCTACAAGCGTAGGGGGTGGCGGTGGCTAGCTAGCCAATGGGCTACCAGGTCTGCCTCCTGCCTGACGACTTCCAGTAAAGTGTGGTATCTAGCTATTCCAGAGTGCACTATTTGCCCACTCCGAACATGGCAAGACCCTTCTCTCAGTGTGCTATGCTCCCTAGCCCAAACCAGAGGTGTGGCTACCTGGGGGTACACTCCCCTTGATACTGGTTTGACAATGGGCTTTCCCTCTCTGCCCAAGGTGCCAACCTTTCTGCTAAAACAAAAGAACAGCTCCTTCCTAGGGTGACTACCATTTGCCCTTCAAAGGCATTTTCCCCTTTGAAGCTTGCTTTTGGGCTCACACCTACTCTGGCCATCCTGCCTGGAAGAGGTAACACCTGTTCCCTCAGCAGGTACTTTGTTCCTCTTCCTGAGAGTCATTCTCACATCTCCCAGGAGGACAGCAGGCTGTCTCGAGGACAGCAGTTTTGTGCAACTGAAAACGGCTACTGGAAACATTTGGGCAACTAAGTGGCAAATTTCTAAAGTTGCCATTTGTAAAATAGTTACATTAAACTCGACTTGCTGGATTTAAAGCAATGATTTTTTTTATACCATGAGGTGCCAGATTTAGTAGTCCTATTTGGAAGTTAGAACTGCTAAGTTGTCAGCATGCAACTCCATACTCACCAGAGGGCCTACTAGCCTTTCCACAATAAAAGTGACAATGTGGTGTTTTACTATCAAGGCATGTAAAGTCATCAAAACACATTCCCTTATGTTTAATATAATGCGCCCTGCCTTTTGGGCTCATTAGGCCTACCTTAGGGTTGATTTACAAAAAGGCCTGGGCGGAGCTCACGGAGTTGCACTCTGCGGAATTCTGTGAAGTTGCAGAAAAACTCAGCTGAATTCCGCAGAGTTTTGCACACGGGTGGAGTATAAATCGTGTACTGCTAAAGACCATCCTGAGACTGAGAGCTGATGTCCACCAGTTGTGACAGTGTGCACCCATCCTGACAGGACGGTTCCATACATCGTGTCATGCGCCTACACACACTCTTCTCCGTGCTGAGGCAGAAGTGGCTGCCGGGCTGGGGCACAGCTTCAAGAAGTGTTGGGCAGCAGTGACAGAAGAGAACGCATGTACTTACCAGTAGCAGGGCGGCAGGCAGGAGCGGCAGCAGTGGTGGCAGCAGTGCTCGGGCGGTGGCTGTCGATGTAGGGGCAGGAGGCTCGAAGCTGCTGGAGTTGCTGGTGCTGGGCGGAGAGTACTGTGTGCTGCTGTGCTGCCTATCAATGCCCCTCCTCGAGTCCCTTCCTCCCAGCAGCGACTCCCACTTCACGAGCCTAGATGCAGAGGTAGCGGCCAGGGTCTCTGCCGGTATGCCGTGTACAGTGTGGAGAAGTCTGGGGCAGAGGCAGACCCCGATCCGAGACAGAGACAGGCTGCGCACATGAGTGGAAGTGGAGGGGGGTTAACACCACAGGGAGGCACTGCATAGCCGAGGGTGTGGAGGTACTGCTGTGCAGTGAGGGGGCATACTGAAGGGATTGCGTGCTTGAGGGCAGAGACTCCAAGCTGCTTCTACGGATGCACTCCGCCCGATCCGAATCTCTCTTTCAGCCAGTTAGGATGAATAATGTGAGTCACATGACCTTGCTATAAAAAAACACAAAAAAAATCCATAGCCGCTGGAAAACCGGAGTGCGCTGAGCCCTCATTAATCAATGTCAGATTGGAGACTGAAGGGGCAAAAATTCAGCCTGCAGAACTGTTACCATGATAATTAAGGTGGAGCGGGGAAAGGCTGGTCTGATGACAAGCGCAGCCACTACACGGAGAGAACAGAGAATGTTGGACTGGGTGGCAAACTCCGCCAGAAGCACTTCTGGCTGAGTTATTTAACTCAAGGATTCCACTTTATACAAACGGGCCCCTGCAGGTATTTTCTTGGAACTGTGGCAGGCGAGGGGTATGTTTAAGCGCATAACGGAAAATGGCAGAGGAATACATGTCAAGGAATGAGGATGTCAAGGAAACTGACATGTCAAGGGTATTCTGCTGTCTATCAAAGAGCAAATGGTTTATGGAAATATTTAATCCTAAATTGTAAGTTATAAAAAAAAGGAATACAAAGACTGCCATTTGGGATTGGAATGAAGAACACTATGCCATCATGGTGATCATTTTCATGAACAACATTAAAGAGTCTATGCAGTCCTTTACCGCTGTTCATTATATTAAAACCACCAATAGGAAGAAGATCAAGGCATTTTGAACAACAAGAACTTTGCACAGGAGTTGAATTTTAACTAAAAGGCATTGATAAAGACACAACTGCTGAAACGCATCTGCCGATGATTAAAGAAATCAACTGACATACCCCGTGAGTGCTCCGTATTCTTTTTTTGAGCAGAATTCATTTCCGTGAGTTCCACCCTCACGTCACGGCAGCACCCGATGCTAGTTCAGGCACCATCAGTGGATTTTGGAGCTGAAGTATTAGAAGAGGTGCCAGAACAGCCACTTGAAAAGGACACCTGTGCTTCTGGCTGAGTTATTTAACTCAAGGATGCACGTTATACAAACGGGCCCCTGCAGGTATTTTCTTGGAACTGTGGCAAGCGAGTGGTGTGTTTGAGTGTATAACGGTAAGTGTCAGAGGTGTAATTGTCAAGGAATGAGTATGTCAAGGAAAATGACATGTCGAGGGTATTCTGCTGTCTATCAAAGAGCAAATGGTTTATGGAAATATTTAATCCTAAATTGTGTTATAAAAAAAAGGAATACCAAAACTGCCATTTGGGATTGGAATGAACAACACTAAGCCATCATGGCGATCATTTTCATGGACAATATTGTAGTGTCGCGCTCTAGTGGTCGCGCGTAGGCGCGATGACGTCGAGCGCGGCCGCCATTTTGGGCGCGAAGTTAGCGCCCGATATCGGAGCGGCACAGACGTATTTCCCGGCGCTCTTCTGCATATTGCCTAAACTCTAATAAACAAGAGTTGAACCAACCCCTGTGTAGTGTATAATTGGAAGGGGTAAAGCAGACATTACAGCGGCGACGAGATCGGGATTTGAGAAAAAAAAAACAAAAAAAAAACATTTTTTTCGGAAAAGACAAAACGAACCACAACGAGTTCAGTAAGAGGACACAAGGACCCACCGGAGACGAGGCAAAGCGGGAGAGCGTGGCAGAGGACGGTCCTACTGCGAGTCAGCACCACCAGATCAGGTAGAGGTGATCAAGGAGAGCGCACAGCCCCAATACATAGGAGGGTGGAAAACAGGGGAGCAGGAGGCGAAACCCCAGATCCCGCAAGACATCCACGGCCCTGGCGGAGGTGGAGCAGCGCAGCGACGGGGGAGCCCAGGGTCCCCACCACGACCACACACCTCCTAGGAGCACGGGCACACCGGGCAGTCCAAGAGGAAACGTAGAGGCACCGGAAGGTAACGCCACAATGTGCGCGCAGGCGTCTACACTCACGACGCCCATACCCTTCCTACCGAAACCTGGCGAACCTCTGATGAAATGGGAGGACTGGAGGGAGTACTTCAGGAACTACCTAGAGGCCCTAGAAGACGAAAGTGGAGAGGCATTCCCCAGCAAAAGGAAGAAAAGGATATTGCTCCACAACTTAGGCCCGGAAGGAATCAGAGTCTTTCAGAACCTAGTCCCCACGCCACGGCTGGCCGCAGACGATGATGTATACCAACACGCGATTGATGACCTGAACAACCATTACAGACCGGCAGTGTGCACGTCTATCGACAGATACACCTTCCAACAGAGGAAACAAGCGGGAGAAGAGTCCATAGATGACTACGTGGCAGCGTTGAGGAAATTGGCGATCACATGCAAATTTGGCGCCTTGCACGACGAATTTATCAAAGACCAGATCGTCATGCACACGAAGAACACAGCGATCCAAGACAAACTGTGGGTTAACGGGGACGCCACACTGAAGGACGTCATAGCCATGGTAAAAAAGGCGGAGCTGTCGAAGAGATGCGCTGAGGCAGCGAAAAAGAAAGTACAGAGCGGACCATGGTCAATAGAGTCACGGAATTTGAACCGCCGGACAGAGGAAAACGGAAGGAGGCGGAAGGGAGAGCCCAGAGTAAATGGACTCCACGATACACACAGGCACAGAAATCAAACAGGGAGGGCACCACCACGTGCTATAGGTGCGGCAGTCCATCCCATGCGGCAAATGACAAGCGATGTCCGGCCTTCCGAGCCAAGTGTATGTACTGCGGAATTGTTGGACACTATGAGAAAGTGTGTCGCCGCAAGGTGAAGCGGCCAACAGTCAAGTACGTTGCACACGACGAGGGAGGTGCAGAAGGTGAAGAAGAGGAAGACGATGTGTTGTGCATCGACGGACAAGTCCTAGGCATTGAAGGAAGTCGCTCCAAGAAACCACAATGTGATATGGTCGTAGGAGGTGTTCAGATCAAAATGGTGGCGGACTCCGGCTCTCCATTTACCATCATTCAAAGGACGGTGTGGACCGAGAACTTCAAACCCAGCCTGGGATCACACCTCGAGCCCCCAGACATACGTCCGGTCACATTCACAGGAGAACCCATCCCGATGGTGGGATATCGAGTCCTGAGGTTTGAGTTCAAGAACCGCAGTGCGGAGTGCAAATTATATGTGGCAGAAAAGGGGCCTTCCGTCCTGGGATGGATGGACCAGGGCGAGCTGGGCATACAATTGAACCCAGGGGGGATACGCAAGTCCTGATGACCAGCGCAGACAACCAATCGGACTTCGATAAGATGAAAAGAGAATTCCCCACAGTATTCGGAGGCAGAGTGGGTAAACTAGCGAAGTTCACACATAGAATTGAACTCAAGGAAAACGCCAAACCGGTATCCCACAAGGTGAGGAACATACCGCTAGCAGTCAGGGAAGCAGTGCAAAAGGAGTTGCAAAGATTAGAAGAAGAAGGGATCATCGAACCAATTAACAGTTCGGAATGGTTGGCCCCGTTGGTGGTAGCGAGAAACCCAACGGCAAAGTTCGGTTGTGCGTGGACCTGCGCGAATTGAACAAGTGCATAGTAGTTGAAAAATTCCCATTACCCAGAATAGACGAAATGCTGGCGAAGACGAAAGGTATAAAATGGTTTTCCACCGTGGATCTCGCCTCTGCCTATCATCAGATAGCACTGCACAGCACGAGCAGGAAACTTACGTCCTTCATTACGCCATTTGGATGCTACCAATTCCGCAGGATGCCGTTTGGCTTGGCATCAGCAGCGGCGGTATTCCAAAAGCTGATGCACAAACTATTCAAGGACATAGAGGGAGTGCAATACTTCCAAGACGACATCTTGGTAATGGGCAAAGACCAAGCCGACCATAACACAAAGCTAGCAATGGTGTTACAAGTCTTGGAAAGGAATGGCCTGACAGCCGAATGGGAGAAATGCAGACTAGGGATGGCGTCTGTCACATACTTGGGTCATGAGATTAGTGACCAAGGCATCACACCCAAACACGCAAATGTCAGAGCAATATGCGAAGCACCGGCACCGACAAGCAAGGAAGAAGTGAGATCGTTCTTAGGGATGGCCGAATATTACAGCAAATTCGTGCAACACTTCGCCACCAAGACACACCACCTGCGACAACTGGTACGAGACAAAACTGCCTTTCAGTGGACAGAGGAAGCGCAAGGAGAGTTTCAGAAAATCAAGGAGGATGTCAGCAGAGCGGTCCCCCTGCAAGGTTATGACCCGCATGGAGAATCCATATTAACCACAGACGCGAGTGATAAAGGCCTAGGGGCAGTCCTCATGCAGGGAAGGAAGAACGGAGAGCAAGCGACCATCAGCTTTGCATCAAGGACATTGTCATCCACAGAACAGAAGTTCAGCGTGATAGAAAAAGAGATGCTGGCTGTGGTATGGGCCATGTCGAAGTTCCGCCAATTTCTATGGGGCACAAGATTCCAACTCCGGACGGACCACAAACCCCTTGTCAAGGTACTAACGTCCTGCGGGCACGCAAGTGCCACACCCCGCATCGCAAAAATGACCCTGAAATTGTTAGACTACAGGTATGATGTGGAATACATCCCAGGAGCCAAGAACAAAGTGGCGGACTACCTCAGTCGAGCTTCAGCCATGGAGGACGCACCCGCAAGTACGGACGAGGATGAAGTCAGAGTGGCATTCACGGAAGATCAGGAGAAGGTGATAAGTGGGCAGGAGTGGAAGCTAGCCTACGAAAGGGACACAGACCTCGAAGACATCAAGGCATTCATCATACAAGGGTGGCCAGAAAAAAGGCACCTGAAAGCGGAACAAAGGAAATTCTTCGAAGTAAGGGAAGAGCTATCAGTAGGAGACCAAGGAACTTTCCTGTTTAGAGGGGAGAGAGTAATCCCTCCAGGGTTGTTGATACCACACCTGCTGGCAGTGTTGCACGAAGGGCACTTGGGCATCGTTAAAACGAAGTTAAGGACCAAACAGATGTACTGGTGGCCCGCAATGGATAGTCAAATCGAGAGACATGTAAGAGAATGTGATCAGTGCCAAAGAGCGGACAAGTCACAAACATTACTACGTCCGTCACTAGGGAAGTTTGACAGTCCAGCCAACCCGTGGGAGGAATTGTCAATAGACATTCTCGGTCCGGTGTTGGATGCGGAAGGGAACCCAAAATACGTGGTAGTTCTCATAGATAGGTATTCTAAGTGGCCCGAACTGGACATACAGGAGGTGATGGACACAGAGACAGTGCTGAAGTTTCTTACAGCTACCTTCCTCAGAGAGGGCATTCCTCGTTCCATCTTGAGCGACAATGGACCTCAATTCACATCAGAGAAGTGGAACCGGTACATGGAACGAAACGGCATCCAAATCAAGCACACATCGGTCTACCATCCGGCAGGGAATGGTCTTGCAGAAAGGTTTAATCGAGTAATAATGGGGTCCATCCAATCAGCCATAGGAATGGGAAAGGACTGGGAGAAGGAGGTGAGAAGTATGCTGTGGGCCTACCGAATCACTCCAACCGGCACAGGATACAGCCCGTTCCAAATCCTAAGAGGACATGAGCCGTTCACGAAGGACAATCTAGCATGGAAAGAAAAAACGGTCACGAGTAAGTGGTCCCCGGCAGTCGTGCACCACAACTTAGAGAGAGCCCAGAGAACGTACACAGAACAGTACAATAAGAGACGCAATGTGAAAGGAACATCCCTGGAAAGAGGGGAATGGGTCAGAGTCAAACTTGCCCAGTTAAGGAGGAAAGGAGACAGCAAATACAGCCTGCCCCTGAAAGTTGAACAAGTGTACAACAGAGCTGCTTTACTCAGTGATGGGAACGTCTGGTCGCAAGATCGCATGTCCAAGTGCAACAAGATATTACAGTGGGACAAAGAAGAAAGATCAATGTCACAAGAGAAACAAAGTTTGCCTGCAGGGAACACAGCTCCAGGAGAAGAAGAGATGGACCAAGGAGTAGAAGGCAATAGGGAGGAGCAGGACGAGAATGGTAATCTAATAACAGAGGAAGAGCAGGAGGACAATAGCAGGACTCCGGAGAGAGAAGCCCTAAGGACGTGAAGAACCGCCGGCAAGCCGAGCAGATGGAAGGGGAGAAGTATCCACCTCCACTCCGGTAAGACGTACAAGGGCAGAGAGACTCGTGGTAAGGCCTGCCAAATACAGAGACTATGATTTGGGAGAAGTGAAGTAACTCCTGGCCGAGAGACTCTGGGACTACCTTCCTATTGTTATGTTTTGTGTGTTTGATAAAGAAGGGAGATATGTAGTGTCGCGCTCTAGTGGTCGCGCGTAGGCGCGATGACGTCGAGCGCGGCCGCCATTTTGGGCGCGAAGTTAGCGCCCGATATCGGAGCGGAACGGACGTATTTCCCGGCACTCTTCTGCATATTGCCTAAACACTAATAAACAAGAGTTGAACCAACCCCTGTGTAGTGTATAATTGGAAGGGGTAAAGCAGACATTACAAATATTAAAGAGACTATGCAGTCCTTTGCCGCTGTTCATTATATTAAAACCACCAATAGGAAGAAGATCAAGGCATTTTAAACAACAAGAACTTTGTGCAGGAGTTGCATTTTGACTAAAAGGCATTGATAAATGCACCACTGCTGAAACGAGTCTGCCGATAATTAAAGAAAGCAACTGACATACCTCGTGAGTGCTCCGTGTTCTTTTTTTGAGCAGAATTCATTTCCGTGAGTTCCACCCTCACGTCACGGCAGCACCCGCTGCTAGTTCAGGCCCCATCAGTGGATTTTGGAACTGAATTTATTACAAGAGGTGCCAGAACCGCCACTTGAAAAGCACACTTGTGCTTCTGGCTGAGTTATTTAACTCGAGGATGCCACGTTATACAAACGGGCCCATGGAGGTATTTTCTTGGAACTGTGGCAAGCGAGCGGTGTTTTTAAGCGAATAACGGAAAGTGGCAGAGGGATACATGTCAAGGAATGAGGATGTCAAGAAAACTGACATGTCAAGGGTATTCTGCTGTCTATCAAAGAGCAAATGGCTTATGGAAATATTTAAGCCTAAATTGTGAGTTATAAAAAAGGAATACCAAGACTGCCATTTGGGATTGGAATGAAGAACACTAAGCCATCATGGCGATCATTTTCATGGACAACATTAAACAGTCTATACAGTCCTTTGCCGCTGTTCATTATATTAAAACCACCAATAGAAAGAAGATCAAGGCATTTTAAACAACAAGAACTTTGCGCAGGAGTTGCATTTTAACTAAAAGGCATTGATAAAGGCGCCACTGCTGAAACGTGTTTGCCGATGATTATAGAAAGCAACTGTGAGTGCTCCGTGTTTTTTTTTAGCAGAATTCATTTCCGTGAGTTCCACTCTCATGTCACGGCAGCACCCGCTGCAAGTTCAGGCACCATCGGTGGATTTTGGAGATATATATATATATATATATATATATATATATATATATATATATATATATATATATATATATATTCAAAGCCACACAATGAAACCCTTTGCAGGAGCTCCAAACTCTCTCAGGGTGGCCATGGCATATGCGAGGGACGGAGCACCCTCACTGAAATACACACTCACTTCTCCCTCTAAGGAAGACGCCGCAGCCTTAACTTAACAGCATTCAAGGCGCTTTATTGGAATTGAACTTGTACATGGACAGATTCTTCACCCTGCTGCATTTCGGCTCCTATGGTCAGCCTTGTTCACAGGTAGGTAGTCTGTTAGCATTTGAAGAGTAACCACATGTTGTTTATATGGCCCCTCCAATATGACGTCATCTTAAAATCATATAGTTCACCAAAGCGTAATATTAACAAAATGCACATTTTTCCCATTGTGACTGCCAAACCATATCAATTTTGCTTTAAATAAGGTTCATTTTGTCTCGCAGTCACTGTAAATCTTTCTGTAGTTTTAGTTACGCTTTCAAATTGCCTTGGAATGAAACATGCCATTTGTGAACAAACCCAAGTTGCGCCAAGCAACGCAGCACACAGGGAATGGGAACAACATTTCCCCACTCCCCTCCCTTGCCCTCTTCCACATTCCAATTCTGATTAGTTTCCCGTGCCTTTTAAACAGTGGATGCTGAAGTGGGAGGGGCGCTGTTTATGAATGTTGTTTCCTTTGTTGTTCACAAAACACAACCATGACTGACACTACACCGTTGACACATATAACCTATAGACACACATGGGCCAGATGAGTGGAGATCTTGAGGCCTAAACACGACAACATTCCTGACGTGGAATGTGTGTGGACTTTATAACCCCCGCAAAACGAGACAGGTATTGGTGTACATGGACAGGCACAACATACAGGTTGCGCTGCTTCAGGAAACACACCTCATGAAGCAATCGGAAGGTGTGGTGGGAGCTAGATGGGCTGGTACCAGACTGGCCTCCTCATACTCTTCATACTCATGGGGTGTCCGCACGCTGGTGAAAAGGGGAGTGCCATTGACAACCACACGTACTATAATGGATGATCAGGGCCTGTATGCATTTTTACAGGGAGGGCATGGTGGAATTTAACATGATGGACCTGTGGAGGTTGAGAAATCCACAAATACGAGAGGGCACCCTTACATCCACAGTACACTCTTCATGGTCCAGAATCAACTACTGGCTGGCGTCAGCAAAAGTGAGCACATGGACAAAGAGGATGCAACACTTCGCTAGAACGTTATCTGATCACAACCCAGTCAAATTAGAATTAGAAATACCAACACAGAGCCCATCACGCTACCTGCGGATGTTTAATCCCGCAGCACTACTTGACCCAGTAGACAAAGACACTATAAAACAAGCCATAACAGAATATTTTGCAATAAACGTGGTCTCAGTAGAGGAATTTAAAGCTACGATAAGGGGAGTCTGCCTTAGTACACATGCGGGTATATTACAAGATCTAAGAGACCAGCTGAATAAACTGGAAACAAAGCTGAAGTCCCTAGAGAGAAAACTACACACAGAATGGGATGTGTGCGGAAATCAGAGACAACATCACGCAGTTAAGCGATATGGTGCAGAGGGAAATGCACTATATATCTAAACAGTATGTGTCTAGAATGTATGGGGAGGGGGGATGCCCAGGGCCGTGCGCTGATGGCTAGGGTATGACCAACCGGAGGATAAAAGCCCATTACAAAGGTGGCGGGGGAGGAAGGTACAGACAAGTAAGATACAACGGGGATTATTGGAGCGTTCTCAACATATTACAAGAAGCTGTATGACTCCAAAGTGGCCCTCTCGAAGGAGACATTAAAAAATACCTTGAAGACATAGCATTGGTATGGCTGTCGGATGGACAGCATGAATACCTGCTGCAACCAATAGACGTAGAAGAAGTGACTGAGGCTATTTGCTCTTTACCTAACAGAAAAGTGCCAGGACAGGACGGACTGAGTGGCGAATTCTATAAGGAATTTGCGGACCTATTTGCACCGCACCTGCTGGCGTTATACTTGGAGGCATATGTGAAACAAACCCTACCACAGATGCTAAGAGAGGCCCTTCTCATAGCAATACTGAAGCCGGACAAACAGCCTGACAAATGCGACTCATACCGTCTTCTATCACTAATAAATACTGACACCAAATTATTGGTGCGCATTCTCGCCAACATATTGCGGCCAATGGTAACCACAATGGTTCTGCCAGACCAGTCTGGCTTTATGCCGGACAGATCAACGGCACACAACCTATGGATGATCTTTGGGCTGCTACACCAACCGAATCCTGACCTGGAGGCAGCGGCGTTACTCTTAGACGCCGCCAAAGCATTTGATTAATCAGAATGGCCCCTCATGTTTACCACTCTTCAACGTATGGGCATCCCAGAGGCATACTTACGATGGGTGCTCCTGCTATACACCGACCCAGTCACACGTATACAGATCAATGGATGCACATCTGACCAGATACATATATGCCGCGGTATGAGACAGGGTTGTCCAGTCCCCGCTTCTATTCTCGCTGGCACTAGAACCCCTAGCCTGTAAAATCGTCAAAAACATAAACGGGCAGCGCTGTGCTTCCGACAGAGACCAATTGGCATTTCACTATATGCAGACGACATGGTACTCTATGTCAGAAACCCTGTGTGTAATTTGACACCGCTGCTTAGGGAATACATAAAATTTGAAGGGTTCTCAGCCCTAAGCATTAACTGGTCCAAGTCAATTATAATACCGCTAACGAAAAACACAACACCACACACGCTGGACTACCCGCTGGAGTGGACCACGGACCCAGTGAAGTACCTGGGCGTGTGGATACACAGGGACCGAGACATAGTAATGCGAGAAAACTATGGGAAGGCTGTGGAACATCTGGGAAACCAGGTAGCCAGGTGGATAAAAATGCCGCCCTCTATGGCAGATAGGGTGGCACTCATGAAAATCATTATAGTGCCCCGTTTCTTGTAACTCTTCAGTTATATACCTATTGTCCTACCCTTCTCTTTCTTCAGACTGCTATGCATGCAACTGATTACACTAGCATGGGCGGGTAAACAACCACGGGCCAAATGGGAAATTATGACGCTACTTTATGAACAGAGAGGGTTTGAGGCACCAGATCTATACTTATATTACCCTATGCGCCCATGCACAATGTGCACATTACTGGTATTATCCACAGCCACACCTGGTGATTGGAGAAGGGGTGGCACACCTGACGCCGCTTCGATATATGCTGGCACACACTCACAAAATCACGAAAAATACGGAAATAGACACCGTGCATTGTACTGTTGCGGCATGGACCAAACTGGGAGAAAGAGCAGGTAAACTCCCTCTTTACGCCCCAGCTCTACCCCAGGGTCACCACCCACATATCACCGTCACACAAGACAAGAAAACAATTGGTCTTCTCAGACAAGAGGGCCTGGAAAAGATGGGGGACATATTTCCTGAAGGGCGTTTTCTAGACCGGACAGATCTTGCATACAAAAATAATGCTACACCTATGTTCATATTCACATACCTTCACGTCGGTCGGCCATAAGCGCATTATACTCTGTCTTTCCGGAAGAACCACCTGCACTAAATGCATTACAAACACTACTAACTTCTAACTCCCGTAAACACCTGGTCACTTGATTGTATAATACAGCACAACTGGACAAACCGCTCTCAGAGCTGTGAGCGTTGGCTCGTTGAAACACGCCTCTGAATATGCAAATAACATTGGAAGACTGGGGTTTCTGCTGCACATTGACAGGGATGCTAACCTCCAAATGTAACTTACACATCATTCATTTCAAATTCCTACAGCAAACATATACACCAATCAAACTATATAAATATGGGTTACGAAGGGATGCATGTTGCAACCGTTGCGGACAGACTGAAGTGGACTTTATGCATTTGGCCTGGTACTGTGGGCAAGTGCGCGAGTACTGGGGAAAAGTGGTGCGTACGCTCAAAGATATGACAGCAGATCAGGTCCTTTGCACCCCGCAAATGTGCCTACTTAGGCTTGTAAACAACACCACACAACCAGTTAAATGAAAGTTTATCGTGGTGGCACTGTTACTGGTATAACGGTGGGTGGGAATGTGCTGGGGTTGGCGCAAAGCACCAAGCCTCCATGGATGGATAAAGGACATGGTCTACTGCAAATCATCACTAGAGACATATGTGGAGGAACTGCCAGTGGCCTCGCAGCCACGGGATATATGGAGTCCATTGGTATCTTACCTCATGACCAACCCAGATGTGTAAACGTGTGAAATGTGGGAGCTCTTTTTTGACTTGACTATAACTTTGGCGTCGTTTGACCGATCTGCATGAGATTATGCCCAAAAAATGTCACAGTGGGTACTATTGATTGGGAAAGTTTGGGGGTGATCCGTGCAGTGAGGACCGAGAATTTGGGGCGCAAAATAAGGTTGCGTTTGTTATGTTAATTCCCATAGGAACCTTTAGCCGCAACTACAGCCCGAACTGCTGAACGGACTTACACCAAATTTGGCAGGGAGGTAGTTGTCGGTTCAAGGAAGTGCCTTTTGCCTATTTGGTGTAAATGCATTCAGTAGTTTTTGAGTAATTTAAGCCAAAAATTATAGTTATATCTCGGGCTGCGAAACCTTCGTGACCAAAGACGAACTCGTGCAGGGAAATGCACTGCTCTGATTGGCTGCCAACACTTCAACCAGGAAGTGTTGGCAGCCATCTTGGGACTCGGCTTAAAGCCGAGTCCCAGAAAAAGGTAAAAAAGAAAGAAAAGGGGGCAGGGTAGGGATACCCTGACCTCCCGGATATGTTTGGGGGGTTCCCACAGGGACTCCGCCATGTTTTAAAAGCCTTCTTTTTTAAAAGTTGCCATGGATTTGCAGTGGATCCGCGAATCCGTGGCAAAATAAAAAATAAAAAAAAGACGTGTGGTCTCCCGCAAGTCTTTTTTTATAGCCCCCAGGTTGGCCAAATCCCAGGGGCATGAAGGAGGGGGGCTCATGGGGTCCCTACTCTTGGGCTTATTAGAAGCCACAGGGACCACCACCTCCCTTGGGCTGTAACAATGAAAATGCAGGAGGCCCGCTCAGCCCCCCGCAGCCCCGTGGACCATCACCTCCCCGGGGCACACTGTATTTTTTTTTAAATGTGTGAGAGGCCCAATGGCCTCCCCCGCTGCCCCGAGGACTGCCACCTCCCCGGGGCACTTTTAATTACAAATGCTGGGAGGCCCGCTCGGCCCCATCAGCTGCCCTGGGGACTGCCACCTCCCTGGGGCACACTGTATTTTTTTTTAAATGAGGGGGAGGCCCTATGGCCTCCACCGTTGCCCTGGGGACTGCCACCTCCCTGGGGCTGTAACAATGAAAATGTGGGGGCCCGCTCGGCCCCACCCACTGCCCTGGGGACTGCCACCTCCCCGGGGCACACTGTATTATTTTTTTAAAGTGGGGGAGGCCCTATGGCCTCCCCCGCTGCCCCGGGGACCACCACCTCCCTGGGGCTATCTACAAAATGGGAAGGGGGCCGGGTGCTTCCATGAAGCAGATCCAAATTGCTTTTGGGCAGAAGGAGCTGCATGTTTGCAGCTCCCTCTGCCCTAAAAGCAATGCCTGCTCCCGCAGTCGGTGGGGAGCCGGCAGGGACTGCGGGGGCCTTGAGGCTACCCCATGGTCCCCCATGACCTGGCCATGCCCCGGGGGATGGGGTGCCAGGGTCAATATCGGCACGGGAAAGGGTGACCGGGCTGGCCCCCCCTCCCAATTTAAAAAAATGATGAAGGCCTGGCCAGGGGGGATGTGGTCCACAGGGCTGAAATAGGCCTGGGGGGCCATGCAGCCCCCCTCCCATTTAAAAATTAAAAAAAAATTAAATAAAGGCCGGGCCCTGGGAGATGGGCCCCTCGGGGCTGAAATCGGCCAGGGGGGCACACGGCCCCCCTTGCGTTTTTAAAAGAAATGTAAAAAAGGATCAGAGGCCCAAAATGTTCCAGGGAAGGGGGGCCACGTGCCACCTTTCCTAAAAACAATGCTGCAACTTGTGGTAGGCTGCACCGCCTTTCTCCACTACTCTGAAAAATGCACCTCCTGCTGTGCTCCTGGGTGGGGGATGAAGTCCCCTTGACTGCTGAGGGTCCTTAGTGGCCAAGAAGAGCTGCTGTTACCTCCAGTAAGCCCCACATGGCAGGATTTCTGAGAGATGGTCAGAGGCCACCACCCTTTTACCATCACTCTGTAAACATGCCTCTCGGGGCACTGCTGGTGGGGGGATGAGGTCCTCTTGCCTCCTGAGGGCCTCAGGACTACATTGGACTGCAACTCCCAAATAGTAGTGCACCAGGAAGTGCATTTGCACAGTGGAGGAGAAAGAGGGCGTGTCTACCGAACACCTTTCGGGAAACCCACTGTGTGGTGCTTGCTGGAGGTAACTGGTGGAGTACTTCTCCCCCAAGGACCCTCAAGAGCCAAGCGGAATTCATCCTCCAACCAGTCATGAGTGAAACAACCTTAACAACGCGGTCATCACACCGCGTTACCTTTACAACGCAAGTCGTTACAACGACTTGCTCTAGATGGTGCCTAAACTAAGGAATAGTATAATTTACTATTCTAACACCTTCCCTACTGTTGCACACACTGGAGTTGGAATAGTAAATTATACTATTCCTAAGTCCAGCGCGCCATCTAGAGCAAGTCGTTGTAACGACTTGCGTTGTAATGGTACTGCGATGTAACAACGCAGTCGTTGTAATGACCGCGTTGTAATCGCATGCGTTGTAAACACATGCAATGTACTGGTATATATTCCAGTCATGAGCCAGGAAGCACGTTTGCAGAGTGGTGGAGAAATGGGGTGTGGCCACCAAAAACCTCTCAGCAAACCCACTGTGTGGGACTTGCTGGAGGCAACAGGAGGGGTAGTTGGCCTCCAAGGACCCTCAATAGCCAAGGGGACTTCATCCATCTACTAGTAGTGCTCCACGAGTCACGTTTGCAGAGTGGTGGAGAAAGGGGGCGTGGCCTTCTGTGATGTTTCAGCAATCCCGCTGTGTGGGACTTACTGGAGGTAACAGGAGGAGTAGTTGGGCCCATAGGATGTCCATGGAGGCCAATTACCCCTCCTGTTACCTCCAGGAAGTCCCACACAGAGGGATTGGTAAGAGGTGTTCGGAGGACATGCCCCCTTTCTCTAATACTCTGCAAACGCGGCTCATGGTGCACTACTTATTGGGGGATAAAGTACACTTTACTCCTGAGGGACCTTGGGGGCCAAGAAGCCCTTCTGGTACCTCCTGTAAGTTATACACAGTGTCGTACACAGCGGGATTCCTAAGAGCTAGTTCAAGCCCAGTCCCCTTTCTTTACCACTTTGCAAACGTGATTAATAGTTAGAAAACCTTAGACATTCACTGAAAAAAACAAAGGTTACAGGGACATTATAGTTAGGAAATAGCATTAAAGAAACCTTAGAAATTCACTGAAAAAAACAAAGGTAGAGCCACTCACACACCCACTCACTCGTACAACCACTCACACAACCATTCACTCACCCAGACCGTCACTCATACAACCACAAAGGACAGGGTTTAAGCGTATGCGGTATGCGATGGCGCCTGCTGCGGGTGTTCGTTAGTATGTAGCTACAATGAGTATATGACGGTGCCACAGGTGGGGGCTAACCCTGAACCCCTGAAAAAAGACACAGTCAGTAAAGTAACAATGGGCATATGCACACGTTGATGGTGTAAGGAGAGCGATCTCTCTATATCAAATTTCACATACATTGGTGTGACAGTGTTATCACAGTAAATTACACAAGAGGAAGAACATTCCTGAGTATTAATTGTTCTTTTTTTATTTCTGAACAATTGTCCTGGGAAATAAAAAAGAACAATTAAGACTCCGGAATGTTCTTCCTCTTGTGTAATTTACTGTGATAACACTGTCACACCAATGTATGTGAAACATTGTCACTCATACAACCAGTTACTCACCTATACAGCCAGCCGCATAACCACACACTCACCAACAGAGCTACTCACACACCCACTTATTTACCTACATAATCACACACCCACTCACTCACCTAATCAGCCTCTCAACACAGCCACTCACTCATCCATAGAAGCACTCATACACTCACTCACACAACCACTTACATACCCATTGACACATCCATTCCAGCACTCACACATTCCTGTACTCACCCATACAGCCATTCACACAGACGCTCACTCTCCAATACAGTCACTCACACGCGAAGTCAATAAATGAAACACCTACTCAAACAGCCACTCACTCACCCATACTGCCACTTACACACCCAGTCACTTACTCATACAGCCATTCAGACATCTACTCACTCACCCATACAGTCACTACACACCCACTTACACACTGATAGAGCCACTTATACCATCACTCACCCACCCATACATCCACTGGCACACCTACTCACTCACCCATACATCCACTCACACAGCATCTCACTCACCCACAGAGCTACTTACACAACCACTTATACAGCCACTCACACACCAATACGCACAAGGATACATACAGTCACAAAGCCACTCACAAGATATATATTTAAAAAAGTATTGCTCATTAGTAGTACGCCTAGTATACTACTTTAAGTTTTATAATACATTAGAATATATGATTAACAATCATAAACTCTTTCAAAATACTTACACTCACTGGATGGTGTTATCAGTGATGTCATTTGAGATGTCATCAGTGATGATATGTATATATATATTTATTACCAGTAGGTAGTTATAGCTAGGACCTAGTTTCCATTGGAAAAGCCTTTTTTGACTTGGCTATAACTTTGGCGCCGTTTGACCCATCTGCATGAAATTTTGCCAAAAAATGTCACAGTGGGCACGAAATAAGGGTGCATTTGTAATGTTAATTCCCATAGGAACCTTTAGTCACACTTACTGCCCGAACCGCTGAACGGACTTACACCAAATTTGGAAGGGAGGTAGATGTTGGTTCAAGGAAGTGCATTTTGCCTCTGTTCAGTAGTTTTTGCAAAATTCAAGCTGAAAATTATAGTCATATCTCTGGTCGCAGATATTTTGCGATGGTTTTGCGAGTAATTGCGAATGCTCACGCCAACAGGAATGCTCTGATTGGCTGGACGGAACCTGAACAGAAAGTTGCGGCCGCCATTTTATTGATCGGGAACGGTTCCCGGGGCTGAAGATTTCTGAAAAGGCTAACATAAGGGGTCAGAGTGGAGGTGCTCTGACCCCATGTTTGAGAAAGGGGGTGTTAGTGACACAAGTTATGTGTCCAAAATAGATTTTTTTAATTGTGCACAATATTCGGGAAAACGCTATGAATGCCAGTGCGGCCCCTCCATGTACCATCGTGGGAACGTCGCGAATATTGCGAATTCATCACAAATATTGGTGAAAATATTCAAAAATATATATATTTGTACACGCTCGCTGGTCACTGTCACACACTCGTACATGCTCACAAACTCACTCAGACACATATACACCCATTCACATATCTACTCACACACTTATACATCCAGTCACACACCCACTCAGATACTCATGCACTCACTCACAACCCATTCAGATACTTATGCACCCACTTACAGACTTACTCAGAGTGACATACGCATGTACAGACCCACTCAGAGACTCATGCACCCACTTACAGACCCACTCACACCCTCATGTATGTTCTCACAGACCCACTGAGACACTCATACACCCACTCACAGATCCACTGAGACACTCATACACCCACTCACACACCCATACAGTCACTCCCACACTCAGTCACAGACCTTCTCAGAGACTTATGTACTCAGTCAGTCACTCATACACTCAGAAGCTCACACACCCACTCACAAACTCACTCAGATATATGTGCACCCACTCAAGGCTCATGCATCCTCTCACAGTCCCACCCAGACACTCACCCTCCCAGTCACAGCCCCACTCAGACACTCATATGTACACCCATGCACTCACCCACTCAGATACCTATGCTCTCACTAACAGACCCATTGAGACACTCATACACCCTCTCACAGATCTACTCAGACACTCATACATCCACTCACAGACCCACTCAGACACTCACACACCCATACAGTCATTCACACAACCAACTCAGAGACTTATTCACCCAGTTAGTTATACACTTAGAGACTCATGTACCCACGCACAGACGCACTAAGAGACCCATGCACCCACTGACAGAACCACTCAGACACTCACTCTGCCAGTCATAGTCCCACTGAGAGACTCATGCACTCACTCACAGATCCACTAAGATCCCTCATGCACCCACTCACTCAATCATTCAGACTTCCACTTAGGCACTCATGTATCCACTCACAGATCCAGCCAGCCAGTCATACACTTGCTAAAAAATGCACAAAGGCACTCATGCACCTACTCACAGATTGAGTGAGATTCTTACGCAACCAATCACAGACCCATTGTGACACTGATGCACCCACTCATAGATGAACTGAGGCAGTCATGTATTGCATTACGGAGGTATTGATAGACTGACGCATCGTCTCACAGATTCCCTCAAATAGTTATACAGTGAATGAGAGACTTAGTGATACAGTAATGCATGCAGTCATAGATTACATTGAAAAAGTTATGTACTGTGTTATAGAGATATTAAGGGAGTTGTACATGCTATTATACAGTCGTTTATATAGTAATGTGTTTAGTGTGTTGGTTATAATTCATTTTGAAGTTATGTTTTGAATCTGGTGGTGGCTACTGAATGTCTGCATTTGTTTTGTCATTCTGCGATGTATTCGCGGTGACTGAGGCTACCGATATCATCGCGATGCCCGGCGTCACTACAAAAACGGAATATCGGTTTAAATGGTTGTTTTTATGCAAACTCCCTGCAAAAATATGACTTTAAATAGTGCAGTAATAAATCCCTGGTACCTAAAATACTGTAAAATGTGTGCATATATGTGTTTTGCACCCCTAAAATAGGCAGGATCTACGTGGTTACTGGAGTCATTGTGACTCTCGGTGTAATCGCAAAAACGGGAAGTAGGGTTCAAACACAGATTTTTAAAAAGTTACTACAAATATATGTGTACAAATATGTTTGAGAGCAGTGATGTGGTTAGTAATGTGTGTATTGTAATAGTTAGAATGATTTTTTTAAGTTAACATTTTTGAATGTGGTGGTGGTTGTTGAATGTCTGCTTTTGTTTTGCAATTTCGCGAAGTGAACGCCACGTCGTCGCGGATTTTAAAAATTCGAAAAAAATATTATTTGACAAGAAAATAAACAAAATGTTGGCCTTTTGGGTGGCCCTGATTTTAAAAATGTCTTTAAGTGTATTTTTCAGTATATGGAATACATTTGCTGATCACAGATTCTCCACAGTAAATGCGACAATGTTGTGCCGACTCAAGAAATTCTTAAAAATAAAACCAGTTATTAATGTACTTTCTGATAAACACATACCAAATCAAAAAATTAGTGCTATATAATATATAAATATAATATACAATATACAATTATAGAAAGAAAATTCAAAAATCTTAGAGGCTCACTTAAAAAAATGGATTTTACAATTAGGAAATAGAATTTAAAAAAAACTTAGAAATTCACTGAAAAAACCTAAGGTTACAGGGACGTTATATTTAGGAGTTAGCATTTAAAAAACCTTAGAAATTCACTGAAAAAAATCAAAGGTTACAGATACGTTATAGATAGGAAATAGAATTTAAAAAATGTTAGAAATTCACTAAAAAAACAAAGTTTACAGGGACGTTATAGTTAGGCTGACATTTTACTCATACAAAACCAGAGAAATTCAGCAGTTATAGTTAGCTGAGCTAACTATAACTCGTGCCCCCGCAATGCACTGCTTATGACCTCACATATTACATCACTCATGACATGGTCAGTGACATCACTGATGACATCATCCACAGAATCTCTGACGCACCCACTCACACACCAATATAACCTTTATACACCCACTCCAACTTCCACACTATCATTGTCACACCCATACCAGTACTTACACACCCACTCACTGATTCATAGGTCTACACACATATTCACTCAGTCACCATACAGCCACTCATACGCCAACTCACTCAATAACACAGCCATTGATATATCCACTCATACACCCATACAGCCACTCACACACTGTTAGTCACCTATAGAGCTACTCACACACCTACTCAGTCACCCATAGAGTCATTCACATAGCTACTTACTCATCTATACTGTCAGTGACACAATCACACACTCACCCATACAGCTACTCTCACAATCACTCACTCACACATAAAGTCACTCCTATACTCCACCACTCACCTATACTGCCTTCCACATATGGAGTTACTCACCCATATACCACTGGCACATCCTTTCACTCACTGACACAGCCATACACACACTCAGTCATCCATACAGACCCTCACAGATGCACTCACTATCCCATACAGCCACTGACTCACTCCCTCACTCATCCATGCAGGCAGTCACACATACCCTCAACCACCCACATAGACATTCATACACCCATATAGGTACTCAGACAACCAATCAATCAATCACCCATACAGCCATTCACATACCCACACACCAACCCATACAGCCACATAAACACCAACTGACAGACTGATACAGACATTCACACAATTGATGAGAGAAATGGGTGGCAAGTGTGTAGGGGAATGGCGCCCAAGGGGAAAGTCCACACAGTAATATGTTCAGTGGTTAATCAATTATGAATAGCGGTGCTAGCAGAGGTAGAGAGGGCCCCCCTCCTCCCTGATAAGCGGTCAGAGACCGGCAGAACAGTATATATAAAGTGCCCCAGCACACACAAGCACGTGTTGGCTAAGGAATCTGTGCTTTTGAATTTGAAGTAATATATCTGAACACAAGAACAATAAAGAACAAAAGACAAAGAAAAGAACATATTGACTTTTTGTATACATTGTATTGAATTTACTTGCATGTGTTGGTAGACTTTATATAAGACATTCACACAACCTAGTCACTCACTCATATATTCACTGAGACACCTAATCAACGAGTTATACAGTCAGTCACGCACCCCCTGAATCATCCATACAGGCACTCATATACCCACTGATTCATCAATACACCTTGGTATATATATTTAACACTCATAAACTTTTTAAAAACACTCACAGTCACTGGATGATGTCATCAATGATGTCATTTGAGATGTCATGAGTGATGTCACTGACCATGTCATGAGTGATGTAACATGTGAGGTCATAAGCAGTGCATTACGGGGGCACGAGTTATAGTTAGCTCAGCTAACTATAACAGCTGAATATCTCTGGTTTTGTACGAGTGAAATGTCAGTCTAACTATAACGTCCCTGTAACCTTTGTTTTTTTCAGTGAATTTCTAAGTTTTTTTAATTTCTATTTCCTAACTATAACGTCTCTGTAACCTTTGGCTTTTTCAGTGAATATATATAACTATACATATATATATATATATATTCACTGAAAAAACCATAGGTTTTAGGGACAGATATAGTTAGTTGGACATTTCACTCGTACAAAACCCGTGAAATTCCCCGTTATAGTTAGTTCAGCTAACTATAACTCGCGCCCGCAATGCACTGCTGATGACGTCACATATTACATCACTCATGACATGGTCAGTGACATCACTGATGACATCACTGATGACATCATCCAGTGACTGTGTGTTTCTGTAAAGTTTAAATATTTTTAATATATATAGGAAAAGACGTATTGAAGAATGAGTGGGTGTGTAAGTGTCTGTATGGATGATTTAGTAGGTGCGTGACTGACTCTATAAGTGAGTGATTTAACGTATCTTACTGAATGCATGGGTTAGTGACTAAACTGGGTGAATGTCTGTATCCGTCTGTCTGTTGCTGTGTAAGTGGCTGCATGGGTTTGTGAATAGCTACATGAGTGTCTATATGAGTTATTGATTGGTTGTCTGAGTATCTGTATGGGTGCCTGAGTGTTTGTGTGGGTGGGGTGTGTGCGACTCTGTGCATAGATGTGTGAGTGGGTGATTCACTGGGTGGATGGTTTCAAGAGTGCATCTGTGATAGACTGTATGGGTGGGTAAGTGTGTTTAAGAGTGTGTTAGTGAGTGAATGTATGTCCCAGTGGTACATGTGTGAGTAACTACATATGTGAAAGCCAGTATATATGTGTGTTGGAGTATATAAATAGCTATAAGCGAGAGTGAGTGATTGTGATAGTGGCTGTATGGATGAGTGTGTGCTTGTATCAGTGATTGTATAAGAGCGTAACAATGTGCTAGTATTTGTATGATTAAGTGAGCTGGTGTGTGTATAACTGTATAGGTGAGTAAATGGCAGTGTGTTTAATTATTTGCATGACTGACTAGGTGTGTGAGTACCTCTTTGGATGAGTGGCGGTGTTTGAGTGTCTATATAGGAGTAAGAGTGCATATGATAGTCCTGTACTGAGTGACCATAAGTATGAGTGACTGTACGGGTGAGTGAGTGGATGTGTGTGTGTAGACCTAAGAATCAGTGAGTGGGTATGTAGTTATTGGTGTTGGAGTGTCTATAGTTTTGCGAATGGCAGTCTGTAATTTAGATTGGGTGTATCAAAGGTTATATTAGGGTGTGAGGAGCTGCATCAGATTATCACGTGGATGATGTCATCAGTGATGTCATTTGAGATGTCATCAGTGATGTCATCAGTGATGTCACTGACCATGTCATGAGTGATGTAATATGTGACGTCATCAGCAGTGCATTGCGGGGCGCGAGTTATAGTTAGCTGAACTAACTATAACGGGGGAATTTCACGGGTTTTGTACGAGTGAAATGTCCAACTAACTATAACTGTCCCTAAAACCTATGGTTTTTTCAGTGAATTTCAAAGGTTTTTTAAATGCTAATTTGTAACTATAACATATCTGAAACCTATGGTTTTTTCAGTGAATTTCAAAGGTTTTTTAAATGCTAATTTGTAACTATAACTGTCCCTAAAACCTATGGTTTTTTCAGTGAATTTCAAAGGTTTTTTAAATGCTAATTTCTAACTATAACGTGTCTGAAACCTATGGTTTTTTCAGTGAATTTCAAAGGTTTTTTAAATGCTAATTTGTAACTATAACGTGCCTGAAACCTACGGTTTTTTCAGTGAATTTCAAAGGTTTTTTAAATGTATTAATTTTTATATTATTTTTTTTCATACTGATTTACTACATTTTTAGAAACAATTTCTTTTACATATTTTATTTTTTAAATTACATTGTAATTACATTATACATTACATTACAAAAAATACTTTCTCAGAATGAATTACTTTAGTTTAAATACTTAGCACATAGGCAATAGACTTTTAAGTACAGTAGTTACAGTTGTTGCAATGGGCAACACATTTTCAAACACAATGCAACATTAATCTCAATGTGAATTTCTAGTTAAATGCAATTAGTTACTTTATGGATTACTTTTCTAACCACAGGACTGGATCCTAGATTCAGTCCTGGGACATCTCCTGTAAACAGTTGAGTAAAAGCGTTTTGGTTACAGTCGGGATTTTTAAGGAATATTATTGTATTTTAAAAGTTGACACTTAGAAACTTTTCCTCATAGAATCACCAATGTTATCCTATGGAAGGAAATTCACTTAGCAGGTAAAAACTGTTATTGTTACTTTTTCTTACTCAGTGTTGGATCCTGGATCCAGCACTGGTGCATCTCCTGTAAACAGTTGAAAAAATGCGTTTAAGTCATACAGGCGATTTTTAAGGAATATTTGTAGTTTGTGAAAATCGACACTTTGAAACTTTTCTGCTGAAAACCAGACAATGGATTCCTATGGAAGAAAAGATAAGTTACTGGTAAGTACGGTTAAAATTACTTTTCAGGGTCAGTGCTGGGCTAAAAGATGCAGCACTGGGTTCTCTCCTGATAACAGGTGAGTAAATCGGAATTCGTATTTCGGCTGATTTTAGAGGAATATTTGTATGTTTCAAAAATCAAAACTTAGAAACTTTTTCAGCAAAAAGCAGGCAATGATATCCTATGGAAGGAAATTCATGTTACTGGTAAGTACGGTTAAAATTACTTTTGAGGATCAGTACTGGGCTGAAAGATGCAGCACTGAGGTCTCTCCTGATAACAGGTGAGTAAATCGGAATTCGTATTTCGGCTGATTTTAGAGGAATATTTTAAAGTTCCAAAACTCCACACTTAGAAGAATTTCCAAGTGAAACCAGTCAATGTTAGCCTATGGAAGGAAATTCAAGTTACTGGTAAGTATGGTTAAAATTACTTTTCAGGACCAGTACTGGGCTGAAAGATACAGCACTGAGGTCTCTCCGTATAACAGGTGAGTAAATCGGAATTCGTATTTCGGCTGATTTTAGAGGAATATTTGTATGTTTCAAAAATCAACACTTAGAAACTTTTTCAGCAAAAAGCAGGCAATTATATCCTATGGAAGGAAATTCAAGTTACTGGTAAGTACAGTTAAAATTACTTTTGAGGATCAGTACTGGGCTGAAAGATGCAGCACTGAGGTCTCTCCTGATAACAGGTGAGTAAATCAGAATTCGTATTTCGGCTGATTTTAGAGGAATATTTGCACAATGGTGAAGGGAGGGCGGGGCCTGAGGTGACATCTGTGCAAACGCGCCCCGTGGCGCGTTTTAAGTAGGGGGATTAAGTCCCCTTGAATCATGAGGGTCCCTACGGGCCAACTAGCCCACCAGGAACCTCCAGTATGCGCCAGGGGCTGCGTTGCAGAGACATGTACAGAGGCCACACCCCTTTTACACCTCTCTGCAACGCAGCTCTGTGGCGCTTTCTGGACGTACCTGTTGGGCTAGTTGGCCCCAGGGTCCCTCAGGATTGAAGGGGATTTAATTCCCCATCTTAAAACGCGCCACGGGGCCTGTTTGCACACATGTCACCTGAAGCCCCGCCCCTCCCTTCACCACTGTGCAAACGCGCCCGTGGCGCGTTTTAAGTCGGGGGATTAACTCCCCTTGAATCCTGAGGGTCCCTGGGGTGCAACTAGCCCACCATATACCTCCAAAGCGCCACAGAGCTGCGTTGCAGAGAGGTGTAAAAGGGGCGTGGCCTCTGTACACCTCTCTGCAAGGCAGCCCCTGGCGCATACTGGAGGTTCCTGGTGGGCTAGTTGGTCCCCAGGGACCCCCAGTATTCAAGGGGAATTCGTTCCCCTCTGCAAACGCGCCAGGGGCGCATTTGCAGAGTGGTGAAGGAAGGGGCGGGGCCTGTGGGCCGATCGTTTTTTTTTTTGTCCCCTGAAGGGGGCTGTGTAGCCCCCTTCCTTTTTTCTGTTTTTGGGCCCTGGGGACCCCATCCCCCAGGGCCTTACCCCTTTTTTAATTACAAATTAAAAAAAAAAAACGGGAAGGGGCCGCGTGGCCCCCCTTCCCTGGGCTTGTATTTGCCCCGGGGACCCCATCCCCGGTGCATGGCCTCGATTTTTTTTTTTTCAATGGAGGGGGCTGCGTGGCCCCCTCCTCAGGCCATTTAAGGCCCCGGGGACCCCATCCCCCGGGGCCGGCCTTTCCTTTTTTTTTTTTTTCATTTTTTAACTTTGGGGAGGGGGGCTGCGTGGCCCCCCTCCCGGGCCACTTATGGCCCCGGGGACCCCATCCCCCGGGGCCTGGCCTCACGTTGGAGACTGTGGGGGGTCCCCAATCCCCCACAGTCCCGCCGGCTCCCCGTGTCCTACGGGAGCCGGCATTGCTACACATGGGGAGCAGCTAACATGCTGCTCCCCATGTGGAAAGCAATCGGCTTTGGATATTGGAAGAGAGAGCAGGTTTCCTGCTCTCTCTTCCAATATCCAAAGCAGTTTGCAATGACAGGACGGGAGCCGCAAGGCTCCCGTCCTGTCATTGCAAACAGCAGTGTCCCGGGGGTAGGCACCCCGGGACACTGCAGGAGCCGGCCCTGGGGGTGGTGGTCCCCAGGGCCACCACAGGCTCCAGGAGGGGCCGCGCGGCCCCCTCCTTACATTTTGAAAGCCCCGGGGAGGTGGTGGTCCCCGGGGCTTGGGGTCCAAAACGGACCCCCATTGTAATTTTTCTTAGTGCCCCGGGGAGGTGGTGGTCCCGGGCGTGTGGGGGCTGGAGCCCCCCACACAGGTTTTTCATAAATAAAAAGAAGCCCCGGGGAGGTGGCGGTCCCGGGGCTGCGGGAGGGCTCAGAGCCCTCCCGCACCATTCTACATAAAGCCCCGGGGGTGGTGGTCCCCGGGCTTGGGGGCCCTTAGAGGCCCCCACACATAAAATTAACCCCCCCAGCATGCCCCCGGGACTTGGCCCACCCGGGGGCCATTACTATCGAAGCGCGGAGACCGCGCTTCGATTTTCGGCAGGATTCGCGCACCCTGAGCGCATCCTGCCGATTTTATCCTGAGCAAACCTAGGGGGTCAGGGTGTTTCTACCCTGCCCCCTTTGTGCGCTTTGCGCACTTGTTTCTGTCCCTCGGTTCTACCGAGGGACAAAATGGCTGCCAACACTTCCTGATTTGGAGTGTTGACAGCCAGCTGACAGCCAATTAGCATGCAGCTCGTGATCGGGAGGGTGCGCGAATCCGACGCAGCCATAGATATCACTATCTTTTTACTTTTGATTTTCTCAGCAACTACTGAACGGATTTACACCATTTAACAAAAAGGGTTCTTTCTGAACCAAGAACTACCTCTTTGCCAAATTTGGTGTAATTCCGTTCAGCAGTTCGGGCTGTAGCCGTGTCTAAAGTTTCCTATGGAAAATTGCATGGGGAAAACGCGTTTTGGGACCCCCCTTTTTCTCGGCCCCCGCTTGACGAATCCCCCGAGACTTTCAGGGTAGGAGCGGACCGGAGCGGGCCACAAAGTTTGAAAATTTTGCGAAGATACGTCAACCGGCAAGAGAGTTATTTCAAATAGAATGTCGCGGATTTCCTATGGATAATAGGTTGTAACTATAACTATCTACTGGCGACCGCCAGTAGATAATACATATATATATATATATATATATATATATTCACTGGAAAACCCACAGGTTTCAGGGACGTTATAGGTAGAAATTAGCATTTAAAAACCTTAGAAATTCACTGAAAAAACCACAGGTTGGACATTTCACTTGTACAAAACCAGAGAAATTCGGACGTTATAGTTAGTTAAGCTAACTATAACTCGCCCCCCCGCAATGCACTGCTGATGATGTCACATATTACATCATTCATGACATGGTCAGTGACATCACTGATGACATCTCAAATGACATCACTGATGACATCATCCACGTGAATTTCTAAGGTTTTTTAAATGCTCATTTCTAACTATAACGTCCCTGAAACCTGTGGTTTTTTCAGTGAATTTCAAAGGTTTTCTAAATGCTAATTTCTAACTATGCCTACAGAGGTAGGATATTTGCAGAAAGAGGAAGAAAGGCACAGAAAGAAGCAGGAGAAATGCAGAAAGAGGCAACAGAAGTCCAGAAAGACGAAGAAAGGTGCAGAAAGAAGCAAGAGATGTGCACAAAGAACCAACAGAGGAGCAGAAAGAGACCTTGTTGCATAGTCATCCTGTGCCCCCAACATTTTGCTGATGGGTACTGGTGGTAACTGACTCCGACTAACCAGGCCTAGAGCCAGTACTATGCTAAAAGACACTTAGAATACAGTGAACACCTACATACACTAGGAAACACTATGCCTTGGGGTACCCCTGTGATTGGCATGACCTCCTCTATAAGGCCCTAGTACATAATAGGGCAGGGGGATTAAAACTACCTCTAAGTCAGAGGTACAGAAAGATGCTACTTTAAGTAGTAGTCACGTTTGCAGAGTGGTGGAGAAAGAGTGCTGGGCCTCCGACCAGCGCTCAGGAATTCCGCTGCATAGGACTTAGAGGAGGTACCAGGAGGGCTTCTTGGCCCCCAAAGTCCCTCAGGAGTAAATTGGACTTCATCCCCCATCCCGTAGTCTGCCAGGAGGGGTGTTTGCAGAGTGGTGGAGAAAGGGGGGCATGTCCTCCGAAAACGTCTTAGCAATCCCACTCTGTGGGACTTACTGGAGGTAACAAGAGGGGTAGTTGGCCCCCAAGGACAACCTTGAGGGCCAACTACCCCTCCTATTACCTCCAGTAAGTCCCATACAGCAGGATCGCTAAGTTCTCATAGCAGGCCACGCCCCCTTTGCCCACCACTCTGGAAATGCGCTCCCTGGCGCGCTCTTGGGTGGGGATTGAAGTCCCCTTCGCTGCTGGGGGTCCTTTAGGGGCCAACTAGCCTACCTCTTAACTCCAGTAAGCCCCACACAGTGGTATTGCTGAGAGGTGGTCAGAGGCCACACCCCCTTTCCATACCACTCTACAAACGCGCCTCCTGACGCGTTCGAAGTTGGGGTATTAAGTCCCCTTCGTTCCTGAGGGTCCCTGGGGGCCAACTAGCCCACCAGGTACCTCCAGTAAGCGCCACACACCTGGATTGCTGAGAGTGGTTGGAGGCCACGCCCCCTTTTTATACCACTCTGCAAACACAGCTCCTGGCGCACTGCTGCTTGGGGGGATGAAGTCCACTTGTGTCCTGAGGTCCTCAGGACACAAGAGGACCTCATCGCCCCACCACCAGTGCGCCAAGAGGCACGTTTGCAGAGTGGTGTAAAAAGGGGCATGGCCTCGGACCACCTCTCTGCAATCCAGCTGTATGGCACTTACTGGAGGTACCTGGTGGGCTAGTTGGCCCCCAGGGACCCTCAGTATTCAAGGGGAATTATTTCCCCAACTTTCCACGCGCTAGGGGGCGCGTTTGCACAGGTGTGCAGGGAGGGGGCGGGTCCTCCGGTGAGATGCCGGCTTTTTTTGTCTTTTGTTTTTTAGAAGGGGAGCTGTGTGGCCCCCCCCTTCTTTTAGCATTTTTGTGGCCCTGGGGACCCCATCCCCCAGGGCCGGAACCCTTTTTTCTTAAAAAAACAAAAAAAAACGGGAAGGGGGCCACGCGGCCCCCATTCCGAGGCCAATGTCGGCCCCGGGGACCACATCCCCCGGGGCATGGCCTCCTTTTTTATATTTATTTCCTGGGAAGGGGGGCCACGTGGCCCCCCTCCCGGGCCACTTCTGGCCACGGTGACCCTAACCCCCGGGGCCTGGCCAGCCTTTTTATATTTTTATTTTATTTTTTTGAGGGGGGCCGCCCCCCTCCTTAGGCCAATTATGGCCCCAGGGACCCAATCCCCCGGGGCCGGCCTTTCCGTTTTTCGTTAAAAAAAAAATTATAATCACAGGGGAGGGGGCCCGCGTGGCCCCCCTCCTGGGCCACTTCTGGCCCTGGGGACCCTATCCCCTGGGGCCTGGCCTCTCCGTTGGGGACTGTGGGGGAGCCCCAATGCCCCCACGGTCCCGCCGGCTCCCCGCCTCCTGCGGGAGCCAGCATTGCTTTTGCACAAGGGGAGCTGCTAACATGCAGCTCCCCTTGTGCAAAACCAATTCTGCTTTGCTTTTTGGAAGTGAGAACAGGTTTCCTGCTCTTGCGTCCAAAAACCAAAGCAGAGTTTGCTATGGCAGGGTGGGAGCCGTGCTCCCGCCCTGCCATAGCAAACAGCAATGTCCCGGGGATGGGCACCACGGGACATTGCAGGAGCTGGCTCTGGGGGGTGGCGGTCCCCAGGGCCATCAAGGGCTCCTGGAGGGGGGACGCGTGGCCCCCCTCCCATCATTTTCAAAGGAAGGTGGAGGTCCCCGGGGCCCGGGGGTCCATAACGGACCCCCGAATTTAAATAAACAGTGCCCCAGGGAGGTGGTGGTCCCCGGGGCAGTGTGGAGGGGCTCGAGCCCCCCACACACATTATTTATTTCAGCCCCGGAGAGGTGGTGGTCCCCGGGGCTTGGGGGGCCCGCGAGGCCCCCCCAGTGTATTTTATTAAAGCCCCAGGGAGGTGGTGGTCCCCGGGGCTTAGGGGGGCCGCGAGGCCCCCTGCCATAATTTAATTAAAGCCCCAGGGAGGTGGTGGTCCCCAGGCCTGCGGGGGGCCGCGTGCCCCCCTGCACATAAATTATTAAGCCCCGGGGAGGTGGCAGTCCCCGGGGCTGTGGGGTCCCCTACAGGCCCCCACACCATAATTTGGCATGCTCCCGGGACCTGTCCCTCCCGGGGGCTTTTCAAAAAATGAAGCGCGAACCCTGCGCGAATTCAGCCGAAATTATTTTAAAAAATGCTTTTTTTGGCCCTGGACCCCCTGAGCAGGCCTAGGGGGTCAGGGTGTTTCTACCCTGCCCCCTTTTCTTGTTTTTTACCTTTTTTTTTACTCTTTTCTTGTGACTCGGTTACCGAGTCACAAGATGGCTGCCAACACTTCCTGGTTTGGAGTGTTGGCAGCCAATCAGAAACAACCCTCCTCGGTGCTCAGATATCGAAAGTTTTCTTTTTTTAATTTCTCAGGAACTACTGAACGGATTTACACCATTTAATAAAAAGGGCGCTTTCTGAACCAAGAGCTACCTTTTTGCCAAATTTGGTGTAATTCCGTTCAGCAGTTCGGGCTGTAGCTTTGTCTAAAGTTCCTATGGAAATTAACATGGAGAAAACGCATTTTGGGACCCCCTTTTTTCTCAGCCCCCGCTTGACGAATCACCCCGAAACTTCCAAGACAGGAGCTGACAGGAGCGTCCCATTAGTTTTGAAAATTTCGCGAGGATTCGTCAAACGGCGCCAAAGATATTGGCAAATCAAAAAATGATTTTTGAATAGAAACAAGGTCCTAACTATAACTACCTACTGGCGACCGCCAGTAGGTAATGTATATGTATATATAGTGCAAAACAATAGATGGATGGAATGCTGAAATAGTTTCAGGCATTCACACCCAGTCAGTTTGGGGCTAAATCCATCACTCTTCTGCTCAGCCACACCATTCCAGTTTGGACCCAGCCATATGCAAATCAGTCCTGCTCCTCATGGGAACAGTCCAGCCCGAACTGCCAGGCCAGGTCCTCCCTGGACGGGAAATCAAGCATCCTGGGACCAGTTTCGGTATTTCACACCTCATTAGCCAGGCTAACTTGAATCCAGTGGTGCAGCGATCAAGGGACCCACGTCTGGGCATACCCTTTCCACTCGCAGTGAACATTGCAAAACAACAGATGGACAGAATGCTGAAATAGTTTCAAGCATTCACACCCAGTCAGTCTGAGACTAATTCCATCATTCTTCTGCTCAGCCACACCATTCCAGTTTGGACCCAGCCATATGCAAATCAGTCTTGACCCTGCTCCTCATGGGAACAGTCCATCCCGAACTCCCAGACCAGGTCCTCCCTGGACCCGAAAACAATCAGCCAGGCTAGCTTGAATCTGGTGGTGCAGTGAGCAAGGGACCCACGTCTGGGCATACTCTTCCCACTCAGGGTGAACATTGCAAAACAATAGATGGATATATCGTCTAACTAAAGCCAGACGATAAGACGTCTGGCTTTAGTTGTAACAGTTGTATTCAGCGATTGAGTGTATGCCATTGTGGGGATGGGTGACTGGATGAACGTGAAACATTGATGGATGGATGAGTAACTGAGTGCATGGACTGTGGAAAGGGTGACTGAGGACATATATGGCTAGAGCAATAGGATGGATTGATAAATGGGTATGTAGGTGCAAGATTGGAGGAATGTGCGATTGAGCAAGCACATAAAACTCTTTCTAGCTCTTCGTGTATTAGATTTGTCCATACCTAGCATTTCCTATAGTTGATGCACACTCACCTCTTCTGCAGCAGGAAAACCACAAATGGAAGGGTGTCGGCAGTATCTAGAAGAGGCCGTATATTGTAGGGTGGCAAGTTAAATACCCAGCTCACAGCAGAGAAGGGGAGCATAAAATGACAGAGATGGAAATTATGTATGGACTGTTGAACGTATTCTTTATGCACCTCTTCTGTGTGAGATGAACAAGGGCAACGGTAAAATGCAAGAGATGAAAGATGTCCTTCTGCCACCAATAATGTCTTGGGCCCCCTGAGATGGCTTTTCTCACAGCGGTTGAGCTCTGATTGCCAGGGAACAGGGTGGAGCCGGCCTCTAACCAGAGGTGGCCACTGCACATCTTGAGCATGGGGCTGACCCTGATGGCTGTGCCTCTGGTGAACAGCCTGCTGGTGCTGTGCATCTGAATCTACAGCAGGAGCCACAGTATCAACTTCATGGCCTACCTCTCCTGAATCTGAACCTCCTGCGGGTCACAGGTGTCAATGCAGCACACTCAGACTGACCATGACTTTGGTGTGTGAGGAAGCATGTGTGTTGGAAGTCCTACTTCATATATGTGAGAGAATCTTGCACAGCCACAGTACTACACCATGTGCATGCGTGAAACCTGTCCTGCTACTGGACATGCTGCACTTGTTCTGTGTGTGAGAGAAGTATGCACTGTTGAAGGCCATGTACTAGATGTTCTGCTTGTGCAAGGGAAGTGTGCACTGCTGGTTCCAATGTGGCACCTATTTGTCTATGTCTAATTGAAGCCTGAGAAGATGTTTTAACTATACAAACACCTAAGGAAAAGACATTGCCAGTGCTTTTTAGTTGGTAGGAAGACATTTATACTATTAACTATAAAATGCAATGGACAAAAGCCAAATGACATGGTTGGACCATTAATTGCACTGTACCACAGGAGAGGTTGACTTTGTAACCTACCTTCAAGTGCACCTACAGCTCAGGCACTCTGCTTGATGAGGACTAAGCAATCAAAAAATGTTCCTCTAATAACTAGTCAGCAGATATAAAGCATATATTAAAAATGCTGATAGAATTAGTAGGTAGCAACCAATTTAATATGTAAATGTCAAGTGGGCCTGAGTGTGGCAGGGCGATATTTGTGAATGTCTGAGCAGATATGAACACACCTAGGCTTCTCCTTCATCACGGTCACTGTTTTAAAGGCCACCCTCCCAAGTGAAAACGTATCACCTACATAGTCACTGTGTTGCACCCAAGTCCAATCCGCTTCATGGTGTGAAAGGTACCCGCTTTAAACCATTTTATGGAAAGTGATGATCAGTTGAGAAATCATACCATGACCCCGGAATATAGAATTGTCACACTGCAGTGAAGAACTAAAATAACAGAAAAACAAACACTTTTCAGATACAGACTAGGTGTCCACAAATTAAAAGCAAAGACTGTCCAACACTGTTCAAACTACAAGGAGTAGAAACTCGTTCTCATATTCCTCCCCCTCTAAAGAGACACTGTGGACATCTCGGTGCCCACAGTCTACAACGCAAAGGAATTCTTGTCTAGTAAAACTGAAGAATTAAAACGGTATCAACCTATTAGACCTATCAAAATCAGAAGGTAGGGCAGCAAAACACATCTATGTATGTCATCAAACGAGTCCCACAATATAAACATGGGCTTCTAAGCAGCCTGGAAACCGAACGGACTACCACTGGTCAGACTGTAATAATTCATGTATTTTACAGGATTGCTTTGGCAACAGTTATCTGGTTTATCATGCCAATAATTATGTATTAATTTACAACGTTATTTTACTAAGCTGCTGAGGGTCAATGTTAGGCCATGAAGTTTCACACAGATGCATTTATGTTATTTTCAAATGAGGACATATTGTTTTCTGCCATAATTTCTCATTTACCACATCTGTGCATTCCTGGAGTTGTTTTACTGGTTTAGTCCAAATTAAGCCATAGGATTCAGTAAAAACATCAGGATTGAAAAAGGTGTGTCCTTATGATAAGGAGTAACTCTACATCAACTATTTGAGCTGATAACGGACAATCTAGACCCAGTATGCTACTGTGCATATTTATACATACGCACATCTTCCCCACATATTCCCCTCACACATACATTCACATCTGCACGTACACTGCCACACATGGACTCATACACACTAGCAAACTCTCAAAATCATACAAACATAGATAGACAAATGAAGCAGAAGATCCCAGGAGACCCATGATACAATTTTTTGCACTTACTCATTTTGGTATTCACAGAAGGCACTTACTCATTGAGCGTGAAGAAAAGACCACTGTGTGTAAGTTAGTCCTTCCATCACGCACTACCAACATTTTCACTTAAGCTCCTCCTCATGGTGGGACAGAACTGAACAAAGATCTCTTCAATCCAGAAGCCTGGACCAGTACAGAACTCCGATGCTTTCGGAACGGTTGTATGTCAGAGCCACGAATTCCCTAACCACGCATGCCTAAACAATGCAGTCTTAATAACGACCGCCTCTTAACTATGCATGCCTTCACCATGTAATTTTGTGTTAAAGGCATGAATGGTAAAGGGGTATGGGTGGCTAAGGTCGCGACCCCCCTCCCCACTGCCCTAAGCTACAAACTTCCCCCCTGCCCCCCTCCCCGCCCTAAGGTCCAAATCCCCTTACCCCCTCCCAACCCCCACACTGTCCCCTCCCCCTGCCCTGAGGCCTAAAACCCTGTTCCTTAACCCTGCCCCTTATCCTGACACAGCCCAGCCATGCCCAGCCCTAAAAACTGCCCCGCCCTCCCCTAAGTCCTTAAAACTACCCTGACTACCCATTCCCCTCCTCTGCCCTGAGGCCTAATACCCTAACCCAAATTAAAAGAACTACCCGACCCTCCCCCAGCCCTGAAAACTACCCCTGACCACTCCAGCCCTGAAAACCACCCCCAGCCCTGAAAACTAGCCCGAACACCCCAGCCCTGAAAACTACCTCCAACCCCCCAGCCCTGAAGGCTAGCCCCGAACCCCCAGCCCAGAAAACTACCCCTGACCCACCCCCAGCCCACAAAACTACCCCGACCCACCCCCAGCCCAGAAAACTACTCCGACCCCCCAGCCCAGAAACTACCCCTGATCCACCCCAGCCCACAAAACAACCCCGACCCACCCCCCACAAAACTACCCGAGTCCTGCAGCCCACAAAAGTACCACAACGCACACCCCATCCCACAAAACTACCCTCGACCCACCCCCAGCCCACAAAACTACTCGAGGCCCCACTTACCTCACCGTGGATCTCCCCTGTGAGGTCTTCCTGCTTCTGTCCAATGCAGCCAGCAGCTAGACCGCACATTACCTTAACCACGCACATGCGTGGTTAAGGCAAGCGTGGTTTAGTTTGCGGGATCGGAGCACTTGTGGTTTAGACCGCGGTGTTCCGACTGTTTCCCTTTCGGAACATTGGATTCTAGGGTCTGAATAAGCAATGCTTTCATCACGACCTTCAGCTTTATATTGTCTTCAGTTTACTCAGTTCATACCATATTGGCACGGCTGAAAAAATATATTAAAATGAGTGATCCCAAGATTGCCCTTAGATTTTCCCTGTAGGGTAATCTGTATTGCATACAACTGTTGTTCCCACAATTTAGGCCTGGCCGTGAAATTCCGCTCCCCCTGCCCTGAGGCCTAAATCCCTGTCCCTTAACCCTGTCCCTTAACCTGACCCAGCCCAGCCCTTACCCAGCCCTAAAAACTGCCCCGCCCTCCCATAGCCCTAAAAACTACCCTGACTACCCATTCCCCTCCCCCTTCCCTGAGGCCTAATACCCTAACCCCTAATTAAATAAACTACCCCGACCCTCCCAGCCCTGAAAACTACCTCCAAACCCCCAGCCCTGAGACCAGCCCTGAACCTCCCAGCCAAGAAAACTACCCCCGACCCACCCCCAGCACACAAACTACCCACGACCCACCCCCAGCCCACAAACTACCCCCGACCCACCCCAGCCCAGAAAACTACCCGACCCCCATCCTAAAAAACTACCCCCGAACCACCCCAGCTCATAAAACTACCCCAACCCCCAGCCTACAAAACTACCCCGACCCACCCCAGCCCAGAAAACTACCACGACCCACCCTCCAGCCCACAAAAGTACCCCAGATCCAGCCCTGAGCTGACAAAACAACCCTGACCCACCCCCAGCCCACAAAAGTACCCCGACCCACACCCCATCCAAGAAAACTACCCTGACCCCCAGCCCACAAAAGTACCTCGACCCACCCCCAGCCCACAAACTACCCCGACCCCCCCACAGCCCAGAAAACTATCCCTGACCCACCCCCCTGCCCACAAAACTACCCCCAACCCACCCCCCAGCCCCACTTACCTCACTGCGGATCTCTCCCTGCGAGGTCTTCCTGCTTCTGTCCAAGGCAGCCAGCAGCTAGACCACGCATTGCCTTAACCACGCACATGCATGGTTAAGGCAAGCGTGGTTTAGCTTGCGGAGTCGGATCACTTGTGTTTTAGACCACGGTGTTCCGACTGTTTCCCTTTCGGAACGTTGGATTTTATGGTCTGTATGAGCATTGCTTTCATCAAGATCTCCAGCTTCATATTGTCTTCAGTTTACTCAGTTCATACCATTATTGGCACGGCTGAAAAAATATATTTTCCCTGTAGGGTAATCTGTATTGCATACAACTGCTGTTCCTACAATTTAGGCCTGGCTGTAAAATTCAACTCCGCTCGTGTAGTTTGGAGAGTTTTTCTCACTCTGCGCAGCGTTAAGTTGGCAAGCAAGGAAAATCTTACTCTAGGCCACTCCTGGCAAGATTTCTCAATGCGGGCGGTCGCGGATGGCCGCTACTGCTCGCGTTGAGAAACCTTCCATTCACATTGAGGAACCTGCCACTCGAGTAGAACATCTACTCGAATGGCAGAAAGAAGCAGTGCCCTCTTGCGCTGCACAAGGTGCCGTTCACGCTGATTTTCCAGCACGGGACAAACACCTGATGCTAAAAATCAGCCAACGGTGCCACCTAACGCACTCTGCCGCTTGTGTAACTCTGCGAAGTCCGCCCAGGCCTACTACAATTTCCCGGGAGAGTGATCTTTATGATATACTCCTGCTGTTCCTACAATACACCCGAATGGAAGCAGAGAATCTGAAGTGTTGCAGGAAGTAAAGCCGGAGAGGAGGAAGGTAACTTCTAAGGACTTGAATCAAAGTGAACTCAAGAGCTGGCTGTGGCTTGAGATCCTATTTTGCTCTCTCATTTCTAGGGCTGGACTGTGAACTGCAAGAAAGCCCTGGCAAAAATAGTCAAACAAGATTACTTCCTTCCTCCTTATTCTCTCATCTTGCTCTCTTCTCTCTTTTCTCTCTCTCTTTCCTGAAGCACTTCCCTCTACATCCGCTCTAATTTCCTTTGGTGTGGAGAAAGTAACAGAGAGGCCAGCAGCAGCCCTTGCCCTAAAAAACTGTTTTCAAAGACTTCAGCCCACTGGGGAAATGCCTGGCGGAAAAACGGGGAGTTCAGGCCTAACCATTTCAGCCTCTCTGCTGTTCATTAGGGTATGAAGATCATCATGTTACGGTGAATCGTTTGAAAAGTAAAAATCGCAAGCAATGGCACTCTCCAACAGCTTCTCCAATATTAGTGTAAAGTATTGCAAACCCTACACCGCTTGTCCCTTTAGTGATTTTGTAGTTCACATTTTCTTAATTCTAATTAAACAAATCTAATCTTCACTTTAATGACTACAATTATGATACTTCATTATGTTAAATGTTATTTGCGACATAAGAAAAAACTGTACAAACAGTTTAGCGACAATTGCCCGCCGTCTCACTGTACATTACTCATTAACAAGATGTGGGTAGCAGCAATTACTGCGTTTCCTCCTAATGTACCCGTTTATTGAGTCACAGCAGCAAGCCCCTTTCTCACAACACACACTGATTGGCGCGAGCGGCTTTGGTGCGCGCGCAGAGCAGACGCGGCAGCACGCTGGGCGCCCCCGAGCCCAGATCGATGAAAGCGCATATTAGCTCGCTGTCGCACCGGCCAGAGATCCCGAAGGTCACAATAGCCATCAGCATCACTATAGGGCAGAAATAAGAATCATTTCGCAAACTGTGAACAAAAAGCAGCACAACTCGCCTTGCAGTTTGATTATTGTTTATAGATAGAGCGAGCCAAGAATTAAAGCGTAGCCTTAAGGCAGTGTAATTATTTACAGCTGAAGTCTCGTATCATTATCAGCGTGCTCCTAATTGCTTGAAGTTATATCAATGTTAGCTGATTTAACACATTTTTGATAACATGCATGGAAATTGGTTTCTTTGCATGGAGGAATGGTGGTTTGAGTGTAAGATGGCTTCTTCCTTTGCTGTTTTTTTCTACACCATAGCTCTTGTTTTTTGTGTCCTCGAGAGAGCATCATGTTTACACCAAAATGCCATGAAAAGGAAGAGGTAACTCATTAATTTAATTTATTGTAACCTTTAGCCCAGCTGTGCAGTTCATTTGGAATGCTCCCTTGTCCAATTTTTTTTTGTCAAACAGGCTTATGAGTTTTAGTTCAGTTAAATTCATAAACGTAAATAATAGCGATACAGACATTCTTCGAATTTTTTTGACTTGCTTTTAAAGGCATCTGTTTTGAAAATGTGTTATTTTTTAAATTATTATACTAACAAAATCAGTAGGTCCGTTACTCTATCCTTCGACACGCCATATGCGTGGGCCTAGCCCCCACATAAGAAACCACACTGGAGTAAAACATCAACCGCTGGCTTTTTTGCATTTTAGGCATTATAAAAGTATCAATTCAGGCCATAACAATTCGACACCCAAGTGCTACGTCACTCTAACAATATTTGTGCAGATGCTCTTAGGTTCACTTGCTGTTCACACGTTGAGTGGTCATAGTGACTGAGCGCACCCTGCCATATCAAGCATTATTATATTAAAGGGCCTATTTATGAGCCAGTTTGCGTCGCTCTTGCAGTGGTGTTTATGAAGCCACACAACGCCACTTTGCGTGGCCCTAAGTGGCTACATAAATCTGGAGTCGGGGCAAAGCAGCGCAAATCCTTTAGTTGCCTTACTCTGCCCTAGGAAGGCATTCCATGGGCATTGCATGGGTGTTCCCAAGCAACTCCCATGGTTTTTGATGCATTCCCAGATTTACCAGAACTGGTAGACCTGGTAGACCTGGGAATACGCCAAAAATATACACCTTCTCAGGTGAGGCATCACAATGAGAAATATATTTATTTCTCCTCCTCTCAGGATTGTTTTTGTGCAGGAAGGGACACCTTCCTGCACAAAAACAATCCTGAGAGGAGGAGAAATAAATATATTGCATGCAACACAGGCACCCTTGCTCCATGGTGAAAGGGTACCTGCTTTGGTGGTAGGCTGCCAAAGGGGGACCAGCACAGGGGAACAGGCAGGAATGCGACGTATTGCCTTAAAGTCGGCGCATTCCTGCTCTTTTCCTGTCATGCAGTGCAGGACAGAAGGGTGACTTGCTGCGCTGCATCACATTCTTGTAAATAGGCCCCTATGTGTTACCAATCTTGGATATAGTGCTTCAAGTGGGGTGAAAAAGGTCAGTGTTTCTAAAAGGGGCTAGTCAAAAAACACAACTGGGAGTCCTTTACAAGAGCCCTGGCCCATGTGACTAAGCATGTTGCATAATACATGTGAGCTAATAACCAGCTTCTTAGAAGGAATAATCTACTGCTACAGGCTGTTATCACAACATACACATCACACTACACATGGTGCTAGTAAAGCAAATAGGTATAAATTAAGAGTTGGGAATTCATCACATACAGTGTCACAGAGAGGGCTGGAACTATGGATCCAACGAGACAACATATTCTTGGACTCTAGACGAATGCAAGCTCAGATCACATATTTAGGAGGTAGTATGCCCAGTGACACAAGGAGGCAGCGCCCTCAGACCACAGATCCAAGGAGGTAGAGTGCCCAGTGACACAAGGAGGCAGTGCCCTCAGACCACAGATCCAAGGAGGTAGCATGCTCAGTGACACAATGAGTCAGTGCCCTCAGATCCAAAGAGGGAGCATGCCCATTGACACACGGCAGCAGTGTATTCAGACCACAGATCCAAGGAGGTAGAGTGCCCAGCATCACAAGGAGGCAATATGCTCTGATCATAAATCCAAGGAGGCAGCAGCCCACGGACATAAGGAAGTAAAATATACCCAGGGACTCTAGAAAGACACACTTACAAAGCTTCTGTTGCAATTTTGTCCACGTCTTACACCAGTTTGACTGGACTAAATTGACAAATTTCATGGAGGATCCTGATTTCCCTCTTCCACTGTCTGTCTACCTCTAAAAGCTTATGTTTAATCATCATTTTTCTAACGATAAGGTGAGTTTGGAAATCCGCCGGTCTGCTGTCAGTTATGGGGAAATTCCGGCATTTCTGGAGTTTCTTATGGCCATTCCAAATCTCATTGACCGAATGTAGACATTTACTGACTTCCAATATCAATCATTTAAAGATTTTCCTTCTGCAATGATAGCTAAAGTCTGATCTTGTATACATTATTAGGTAAACCACCATTAGTACACAAAGATCACCACATCAAAGGTGGACCTGTTCACTATAGCATAATGACCTGATAGCAGTCTGTTTATCATGACATATATCATCTGCTGCTATCTAGGTTTAGCATAAAATGATGGCCTGTTTGTCATTGGCATTGTAAGCAGGGTGACATGACTGGTAGTGTAGTGTAGCTCCTATTTCCCTAATAGGCTCTGCGCATTGGAATAATATCCCCTATAGGTTTGACATAGGACTAAGGTCAGTATGTCCCTATCGAGTATATTAAACTTAATTACTTGTGCCAGCTAGCTCAGAGGCCACTAGAAACTCCTTGATAAACAAGAAGGGAGTAGTTTCTGGCAGCCGCAAAACATGACAACTTTGTTTCCCTTTTAGAATCAGAACGTGTCCCAGAGTCGTGGAAACAATAGATAACTATTTCACTCAGCTCACTCGTGCATACTTAGTTTTCCTCAAAGTTACACAGAAAGAATAGACGGGCGTTTCAATAAAAGATTTATTGAACAGTCTTGTTTCTCGTGTAAGTAATATGTGCTGTTACGATCACAAGACAGTATGCAAGATAAATAATGTACAGCGTAAGCAGTAGAAATAAATAATACTGCGCTAGCATGATCTTTAGTAGATATTCATTTACATAAATAACATAGACTAAAAATGCGAGTACTCATACGATGCGTTTCTAAGCTAGTTCTACCCCAATGTACCTAACCTAACCTAGGTGTAGTGAGAGGTATGAAGTAGGTGAAGTATTCCTTACTATGGTATACTAAGAGTATGTTAAGCCTAGTATGCCTAGTATGCCAAGAGTCCCTCTAGGTTTCTAGTCAGCGCCATACCTTAAGAATGAGAGAGGTGGGAATCTCTTGCCAGACTCGAACTCCAACACCCTGCGGGGGAAGTCAGATCACTGGAAGCTGGACTCTCTGCGTGCAGGGATGACAGCGTCTTCTCAGTGCGTCAGGCCGGGAAACGGGCTCCTCTGAAGTCGAGGTTTCTTCTAGTTTACAAGGGCTAGGGAAGGTATATTTATAACTGAGAGGTACCTCAGAATGTTAGCATTGACGTGAATCGATCAGCGGAAGACGTCATGAATGAACCCCTAAGGTATAACGGTTCATGCATAATAGATGAGTCCTTGAAGAAATCAATAGTCCTGTGCTAGGGAAACTCCCGAAGCCTAAGGGTCTGTTCTTCAAGAACCCGTTGTGACGTTAGGGTGGACGGATGTCTGAGACCATGCCTGTATTTGGAGTGCACGGTTTAATGCCTAAATAAGGACTGGGATTTCATGCCTATATAAGGGCAGGGTGAATTGTGCCTATATAAGGATATGATACAGGAAAACCTATATACGGACACCCTAAGAGGAATACAACACCCACTCCACTTTCGTGTGTACGATAATACAAAAATGCTAAACATTTAAAAATGCTAAACATTAAATGGAGTACCTCATATTGCTAAAATATTTCTTAAAACCATTTAAAAGGCATTTAAAAACCCTATTAGAATGCAAAAGGTACTGTACATTTTAAGCATTGCTTTTCATTTCAGGCATATATTTTAAAATAAAATGCCATTTGAATGAAATAAGCAGTAATATTTACATGTGACAAAAAAATGATCGATAAGTTTGTTCAAAATCAAAGTCATTTCATGTCATGGAAATTAATGAACTTTTTAGACAAACAAGATGACTAAGGGTCTGTGGAAGTACCGTGAAGTCCATACTATAAGAATAGTTCTACTTCAAGCAGATTGATGTGCCATTTAATTTGAAAAAATGGAAAAAAAGTTCAATATGGGAAGAGTTCCAAGTTTTTGAAATATGAAGGCCAAATTGTTACTGCATCTCTGGAACACCGTGGGCTGAATCAGAGTCAGTTTACGGGTCTGGTGTAAACATGAGATCATCTATTTCTGTAGACAAAATATCGTCCACTGAAGTTGGTGTCAGTTGGAACACCTCGTGTAGTAGATTAATTGCACAGAGATGTGAAGCATCGCTTTCAGCATAGGATGCGGCAGCAATGTTCGCGTCCGTGGTTACCTGTGTGCCTGTAGATCCATCTTGTACCTCAGCAGTCGCAGGAAGTGTCTGTGAGATCTCAATGAATGCTGTCATCAGGATTGGTAGCCTCTGGGGACAACACAGAGCATGGGCCGTTATCGGGTCCAGCAGAGTATCGATATCTGTTGGCGTTGCTGATGGAAATGTTAGACAGGTATCTAACACGCATTCTTCACCACATAGCAGGCATTGTAGGACAGGTTAGATGCAATCTTGCCAGATTGGTCTGAATGACAGGAACCACGTGGTATTCAGGTCCCGTAGACGAGTCATGCCCAAAAGCTGTACTATTCGCTCACTGCACTTTCGTTCAAGGAGAGCTTTCTCCATTTCGCTCGGAGTGATGTCTGTGAATAGGTTGGCCATAGCGTAATAGCAGGAAGAGAAATAGAATTCCGGCAACAAGTGCTAGAATTAATGGTATGCCACCAAACACCAAATGTGCAAAGTTCGGGATGATTCCGAGTATTGCCTGGAAAGGTGCTAACAGACCGGAACAGATGCTCTTAAATACATGTACAATTCCGCTTGTATCAGACATGTTAAAGGTACGTCCTATCATTTCCACGAAATGTATAGGGCAGTTTGTACGTATTAAAGTCTGTATCTCAGCCGAAGTCCTTGCTACTTGTAGATCATAGGTTTCTTTGGCCGAGGTCAAAGGCACTGTTTGCTGTAAAAGCATGGCTTTCATTCTGCTCAAAGTATCAAATCTTATAAAAGAGGCGTTCAGCAAAGGCCACAAAGGCGACTCCCTGACTGTATCTATTGGGGCAAACAATACTTGCATACAGCAAGTGACCCTGGAGTTGACCGTTACTAGATATGGGATGCCTGGCAACATGCAGCAGCAACTCTGATCATTCAACATGAGGTAACTCCCATTCGAAAGTTGTCCAAACGTTGGATTAATCACAGCAGCTGGTGTACCCTGCTGGTGGCAAGACAAATTTGCCACAGAACCATTGCAAGCCCCGTGTAAAGAAATGTCCTGACATATAAGTGAACCGCTCAGTGCACTTTTACAGTGTGTACCGCTCAAAAACACTTCACGATCCCCACTCAAACATCTATATGTATATGGTAAATTCCAAGATGTCTTAATGTATTCCTTACCCAACCTTTCATATTTGCCTGCTTGCATTTGTTTGAGGCAATACTGAAACTGAAAAGTAGTTACAGGTAGTGTGATTTTGCTATGAATGAGCCATTCTGTAGCTGGTTTTTCTGCCACTGTGAATGGTAACTTTTCCAGTTTTTCAATGCTCAACACTGTATACCTTGCTCCTCTTTGTGCCAGTTCGATCTGTTTATCAGTTAGATTGTATTCTGCAAACAGAACGTAATTGAGATTGGCCTTGCTGTAACATCGCCAAATCTTGTTCTAGTATGTCGATAGCAGAGGATACAATGTTGTCCAATGAATATATTCTGGAGGACAAAGTTGTTAACCCATTGTCGACCACAGTGAGTGTTTTCTCTAAATTAATACGATCAAGTTCACGTATTCGTTCTGCGGCCTCCATCTGTGACACTTTCCATGCTTCATTATAAGCAGCGTGAATGCCGGCATATATGAAACATTTTTGACGCGGTTTTCTTGGTCCAAGCAAGAATTCCCTAAGGTCTGCGTCTTCTGTAAGTAAGGACAAGTGTTGTTTCACATCCTGTAGTGTAGATTTCTGCAGCCAATCGAGGCATAATTTACCTACACTGTATGTTGTTACTACCCCCGGATGCTGTCTTTGGACGTATCTTGGGTCTGGCCTATGAATAGTAAATCCCTGAGTTTTATTCAAGAATCTTTCCTGACAGTTGTTCGTGTCTATGGGCGAGATCAACCATTTTTTCCAATCAGGATTAGATCTGTTGAGTTGTAGTATTTGGTCAACTGTAACCGCTGCCTGTGTTTTGTTATCACTTGCAGGTGTTGGTACAGAAGGTGTTTTCATCTCTTTTATCTTGGCTAGTCCAAGACAAGATGTTTGTTGGACAGTTTCATTCAAAAACATTATTTGTTCAGGGATGATACAGGCTCTAAATAAAGCTTCTATCCCCTGCACTTGCCAATCTTTAGTACCCCAGACAGTTTTTGTGTCTATTTTGTCTTTAAATAAGTCGAAACCCTGTCTAGACAGTTGGGCAATGAATGTTGCAGAGTAAATCTGTTTTGTATTAGTTAACATAATTTTCAGCCCTGTTTTATTTACATTTTTATAGTAAAACGTTTCTGGATCAGATGTATTGTAACCTGAAAAATATGGAAACTTGTTAGCAAATGTTTTTGAACTACCTTGTGGTGGTGTAGGACAAAGCTCCCATTGGTTAAACATAAACACATTTCTAGGGTATGCAGATTTATGCAAATAATGATGACCATAGTGGTTATAGCAATACAGCTGTTCATAGTCTGATGAACCCTCTAAATATTCATTTTTAGAAAATGCAGCAGATTTTTCTAGGTCAAACATTATGTCATTAACAGTCTCAAAGTCCCAATCATCAGAATAGGTACTGGACAAAATTAGATCACTTAGTGAAATTTTAAACAAATGTGGAATGTTCAATTGTTCCGTCGGGCCAAAGATATCAAAATCTGTTTTGTCCCACACTATACCATTCTGTATAGGAACGGCTGTGATGTTCACTGTTGACGAGTCTCTTGCTTCACGATGGGAAGATTTATGAGGTTTCAAAAGTACGTTCACGTCTTTTCCTTCAGTATTCACATGGATGTATCTGCCACTTATAAGCACGTTCACAGTTATAACCAAAGCTAGCCAGAGCAGGAAAACAAATAGTCCAGATGTAATCCAGAGTTCAATCCATGGAGAAACCAAATAAGTCTTTTTCAGAAAGTGAAGAAAGTCTTGTACTTGCTGCTTGAGTTTGAATGATGCTGACGTTGTTTCAGGTTCACTCGGATCTTCTGAGAACGTATCAAAGTTAATGAAATAGCCAGAAGCAGTTCTGTCAATTGTTGGAATTGCATCAGGATTTGTAGAAATCGCTGGAACCAGTTGATCACTTGCTGCATTGGTGTAGACAGGTGTATTTGGACGAACTGTTACTTGATTTTCAAGAGGGATGAGTTCCATAGCATTGTTGCTCAGTCCTTCATCTGTTACAGCCGAATTCCCAATTGTTATCAGTCCTTCAGTCTGAACCTCTTGGATAGTAGCGAGAGGAGTGTGTCTGCTACTAGGTCGGAGTCCACAAGGCCTACTACTTAGTATTGGCCACATACTGTGGTTTGATGAGGTCGATGGACACAAATCTTTTCTCCTTTCTTCCAGCAAGGGGCGGCAGAAGTACTGTTCTTGTTCCTTGAACTGCTAGGACAGGTACTGGTTGTCTGTAAGAAGGTCCAAATTCCTTCTTGTCCGCAATCTTTTCTCTGACTAGATCCTCAACTTTTGGAATCCAGACAGGCCTTACTGGGACCACCGGTTTTTCCCCAGTGGTGGTTGGCTGCAGGAATACGTTACTTTGTTTTGATCTCAGTTCATTGAGTTCCTGTAAAACAGCCAAATGATCTTTGATATCAAACGTTTTATTTTCCACCACTGTGCCTACGTGATCGAGGTCTGGTACCCACATTCGTGTCCCAAATAGGACCTCATATGTAGTGACCCCCCCTAGAGAACTTCTTGGCAGATTGTTTAATGAGCGATGGACCCCATAAAGATGTTTGACCCACCCATCACCCGAACCTAATACCCTAGCTGTTATAGACTGCTTTATGTCCCGGTTTTTCCTTTCCACAACGGAATTTCCCACAGGATGGAATGGAGAGGAGTACCGCAATGCAACGTCCAGACTGGCCATGGCTTCTTTGTAAGCCCGAGAGCTAAACGCAGGGCCCTGGTCAGAATGTAGCGTGCCTATTGCGTATGTGCCGATAAAGACTCGCAAATCTTTTATAACAGTTCGAGCGTCAGCCGAGCGCTGAGGCCATATCCATAGGAACCTTGATTCAGTATTTGTGGGATTGCATTTGTCCAGAAGGACACATGCGCGTAGATAGTCTAATGCTGTCTAACAGTGGTGTCTGTACTGGGCAGCTACATTCGTAGCATGGTGTCTGGTGGCTTTCTCGCTGTAATTTACAGTCTATGCAGTCATTGATGAAGATGTGGATTTCTGTATTCATTCCAGCCCACCAGTACATCTCTTTTAATGTCAAAATTGTTTTAGAGATCCCTTGATGTGACAGACCCTCCCCCAAATGTGTTTCATAAATCAAAGCTGCTCTACGTTCCATGTTTGGAATTACCCTAGCCCCCACTCCAGGGATTCGAGCAAAAGGAACGTTGTTCGCATCAATTACATAAGAGTACTTGAGTGGAAACTTTTTGGTAACGCTGCACTGCTGCCCTTGCTTGAAGCATTGACAGCCAACATTATCTCACCGAATATTTTCGTTTTTGAACGAGTGATCGCAGCTACGGAAGCCATCTGAACAGCCCCCTTTGCGGCTTCGTCAGCCAATGAATTCCCTGCAACGTGAACGCCATCACGTTGATGACTCAGTGTGTGGATCACGTGAGCCTTTGGTAGTTCGTTTTTCAACTGAACTACTTGTTCCCAATCATTTTGTGCTTTATTGTGCCACCTTTCGCATCTTTGAAACCATTTTCAAGCCAATTTTGTATATATTCATTATATGACTGAACACAGTAAAAGGAATCACACACTATCAGTGTGGGGAATTCTCGATCTGTACTTTCAAGTGCCAGTTTGAATGCTTGTAGTTCAGCTCGCTGAGCTGTACAATCTCCTAGAGACTGGGTTTTTGTGACCATAGGTCTGAAGATGCCATCTCGCATGCGACCTTTAACGATTGCACACGCTGCACTGTAAGCTTGCTTACTCCCTGTTGCGGGCTGTGCGGATCCGTCAGTGTAAATTATGAATTCGTACTGATCGAGAGGCAGAATTTCAGTGGGCAGAGGACATTCTTGTTCATATTGCAGGAATGCTTGTGTTTTGAAATCTGGGTCAAAAACATATTCAACATCTGTTGCAGCAAGAGAATTAACCCATTGTATCCATCTTGGATGTAATGCTTTAGCATTTGGAATGCTTGCTTTTGTGACCGCTTCTAAAGCTGGTACCGGGGTTACGACAATAATGCGTTTCCCTTGGGCTAAGGCTCTTTCTTTTGCTACAGCGGTTTGAACTGCTGTCAGAATTTTTTCAGTTGAAGTGAAGCGCATTTCCGATTGTGTATACAAATGAGATTTGCATGCGATTGGTATCTTTTCACCCTCATTAAATGTTAAGTAGGTGAATCCGCATTGACCCGAAATTATTCGGATCACCAGGTTGTGTTGACTTACGCATGTTTGTAAGTGATTTGTTGCTAACATGTTAGCCTGGAGTGAACGCAAGATTTCTGTGTGTTCGTTTGTCCAATTTTTGATTGAAAAATCAGGTTTGATTAATGCGTAGAGAGGTTTAACCCTTTCTGCGTAATTTAGAATGTATGTTCTTTCAAAATTGAGGAAACCCAGGATGGATTGTAAGTTTTTTAGCGTTTTTGGAGGTTGGATCAGCACACATTTCTCTAGAAAGTTAGCTGCCAAGCTCTTGCCTTCACTTGAAAGCTCATATCCTAGAAATAGGACATTGAGATGGGCAATTCTGGACTTTTTAAAGTTGAATTTGTAGCCCTCAGAGGCGAAGCCCAGTAAAATAGTGCTCACCCTGTTCAAATGTTTGTCCAGGTCATCGTCTGTCAGATGGATGTCATCGACATAGGACAATGCCTCATTGTCATAAATTTGTAGTAACTCTGTTACTCTCGCTGAGAATAACCCCGGGCTGTTCTTGAACCCTTGTGGGAGTCGACAAAATTGACGCTGGGTCCCCATTATGGAGAATGCTGTTAAGTACCTGCTTTCAGGTGCTATGTTTTGACAAAAGAAACCATTGGAGATGTCTAATGTGGTTTTATATTTTTTACGCACAATGTTATTCATTAATGCTGTGCTATGTGCATTTTGCACTGCAAATGTTTTAGAACAAGTGTTTAAGTGTCTGTAATCCAAAACTAGACGATAGGTGTTGTCTGGTTTGGAGACAGGAAACAAAGGATTGTTCATTGAAGAGGTGCATGTTTCAATCACCCCTTGGTATTCAAGTTGATATAAGATCTCCCTGACCTGTTTTTTAGCTTCTTGCTTTATTGGGTACTGCCTTTGTGCAGTTGGTTCATGTTTCAGATGTATTTTATGGTGAGGTGAGTCCTCATCCCATCCTACATGATTTTTATATAATGCTGGGGCCTGGGCTAATGCCCATTTCCTGGCATATGTATATTATAGGTGAATTGGAGTGTGGTTGGAGAAGGCAGGCATAATAATGTCCTTGCCGTGTGGGCACTCCCTGACAAAGTGTGGTGGCCAGTCTTTTTCTGCTAGAAGTATGTCATAGCCCCTTGATAGTCTTTCCCAAAAAAGTGCTTTCACCTGTCTAGGTATGTCTCCCTCCATCCGGAGTGTTATTTCATATAACTTTTGTGGAGTACTAACCCTGGTGTCCACAGTCTCAACTGTAATGTACTCATTCAAGTCCACTATCTCCAGAAGTTCCTTCAGGTTCTGGCGAGCTATTGTGACTTCTGCTGCACTGTCCAGCATTGTCTGAGCCCATTCTCCGTTCTTGAGTGGTGTTCTCAGTATTCTCGGCATGTCTGATCTTGAGACCTGCTACTTTCTTTTTGGAGAATTGAGGTTTTGTTTTATTTTTTGGAGCGTGTTTCTCTTCCTTGGATTTCATGCGTTCTTCTCTATGTTCTGACCGTCCTCTTCTTTCTGAAGTCTGTGATGAGATCTGAAAGGTACGAGAGGAACGTGTATCAGTATCTTGATACCTGTCAGGTTTTTTTTAAATTATCCCTATTCCTGAGGTTATACCTCCTTTCAGAGGGCTCCTTTTGAGGAGACCTACCTCGGGATTGAGAACGTTTCTCGTTTGAATTTTGTTTATTAGTCTCCCACCTCTTTTTAGAAGATGTAGGAGTTTGTTTAATTGAGTCCTTCTCAGGACTTTCAGATAGTTTTGGCTTCACTGGTCTTCCACCCAAACTATCTCTGCCTAATTCTGCATAAGATTGTCCTATAATTCTGGGTAGCTCTGTCTGATGTTCTGTAACATCAAATTCCCTTAATTTTTGGCGGATCGCCACTGCTGCTGCCTCCCCTTTAATATTAGATAATATTATTGTTGAGACCTGGTCGAAATTTTTCAGTAATTTCATACCTAAATTCAGAGCAGGCTCTGCCCCGTATTCATTTTGAATTTGTTTCAGGACATCTGGTATTACCGCAATTGATGGAATACCATGTGTTTTAGTATAGATGGCAGCAAAGACTGAGCCCCAAGTGGTGCAGTCTTCCAGTTGTGGTGTGATCCCCATTGGTAAACTGATTGTTAGGATTCTGTGTTTCTCATACGGGCTAGTATTTGGAAATACTGCTTCGATTTGAGTAATTTTTTGAGCTATCCAGAATGGAATTTGCTCACGTTTTGTGGGCATTTTACCCATGACTGCGTATAGAGTCTGTGGTGTAATTTTTAGTGTATTCCCCTGTTCAGGAGTTTGATTTGGAAGTGTCAATGGTGGTTGGACTGTGAAAGTCCTCATGACATATTGGACCAATTGTCTGTAGATTTTTATTAACTCTGTAAGTTGAGTAAGTAGTTCCTCATCTGACATTATATCCAGGTCAGGATGAGGTGTGTAGCCGGCTAGAATCGGCCATGTTGCTCCTGGTCTACCTAGTGGACCGAGCCTGGTAATGTTTCTGTGATGTTTTAGGGCACCTTTAAACCAGAGCTGATGCTCCTGGTATGTTAATGGAATTTCAATATCCTCGAAAGGAATGTATTCCTCTGGTGGATCATCTTTTTTGTAGAAGTGAAACAGTTTAGTTACTGAATTTGATTCAGGAAATATTACCCATGAATAGAATACCTCTGTCTGAAAAGATTCGTGTGCCTCTATCACGAAAACTGCTCTACCGCCTCTTGGTGGTAGGCCGTGTTTTATGAGTTTTAGAGTGATAGCTCTTCTTAAGTTTGGATGGATGTCTATAACACCCTCCTCGGTTTCATTTAAACCGGTAAAGTTAAAAGCTGCTGCTTGGGCTGGATTCGCCCCAGCACCAGTGTCATTGTCGGAGACAGGCATTTTGTTTTTTGAAAAATGTAGAACAAGTTTCAAGGAAACAAAGATAAGGTGCACAATATTTTGGAACACTGTATCCTTCAACGTTGAGCAAACCAAACAGCTAATATATAGGGTACTTCCCTATGTAGCCGTGGCGGATACTTAACCCTGCCCACTCCAGACGTCTTTTGGAGTATATGGGTAGGGGTCTCTGAGAGAAAAAGCACGGCTGAGTTACTCAGTATCTAACGTTAAATTACTGCCTTACCAAACGTTGGGCGCCATGTAGTGTAGCTCCTATTTCCCTAATAGGCTCTGCGCATTGGAATAATATCCCCTATAGGTTTGACATCGGACTAAGGTCAGTATGTCCCTATCGAGTATATTAAACTTAATTACTTGTGCCAGCTAGCTCAGAGGCCACTAGAAACTCCTTGATAAACAAGAAGGGAGTAGTTTCTGGCAGCCGCAAAACATGACAACTTTGTTTCCCTTTTAGAATCAGAACGTGTCCCAGAGTCGTGGAAACAATAGATAACTATTTCACTCAGCTCACTCGTGCATACTTAGTTTTCCTCAAAGTTACACAGAAAGAATAGACAGGCGTTTCAATAAAAGATTTATTGAACAGTCTTGTTTCTCGTGTAAGTAATATGTGCTGTTACGATCACAAGACAGTATGCAAGATAAATAATGTACAGCGTAAGCAGTAGAAATAAATAATACTGCGCTAGCATGATCTTTAGTAGATATTCATTTACATAAATAACATAGACTAAAAATGCGAGTACTCATACGATGCGTTTCTAAGCTAGTTCTACCCCAATGTACCTAACCTAACCTAGGTGTAGGGAGAGGTATGAAGTAGGTGAAGTATTCCTTACTATGGTATACTAAGAGTATGTTAAGCCTAGTATGCCTAGTATGCCAAGAGTCCCTCTAGGTTTCTAGTCAGCGCCATACCTTAAGAATGAGAGAGGTGGGAATCTCTTGCCAGACTCGAACTCCAACACCCCGCGAGGGAAGTCAGATCACTGGAAGCTGGACTCTCTGCGTGCAGGGATGACAGCGTCTTCTCAGTGCGTCAGGCCGGGAAACAGGCTCCTCTGAAGTCGAGGTCTCCTCTAGTTTACAAGGGCTAGGGAAGGTATATTTACACCTGAGAGGTACCTCAGAATATTAGCATTGACGTGAATCGGACAGCGGAAGACGTCATGAATGAACCCCTAAGGTATAACGGTTCATGCATAATAGATGAGTCCTTGAAGAAATCAATAGTCCTGTGCTAGGGAAACTCCCGAAGCCTAAGGGTCTGTTCTTCAAGAACTCGTTGTGACGTTAGGGTGGACGGATGTCTGAGACCATGCCTGTATTTGGAGTGCACGGTTTAATGCCTAAATAAGGACTGGGATTTCATGCCTATATAAGGGCAGGGTGAATTGTGCCTATATAAGGATATGATACAGGAAAACCTATATACGGACACCCTAAGAGGAATACAACAGTAGACGTGTGTGCCTCAAAACAAAGGCAAGCTAACAACATTATTATAGTTGTGCTTGCCTTCCCAGCAATAAGATCCAAAAGCGAAACAGATGTAGGACTGCAGAACAGTAAATAATGATCCATAAGGCAATTTTATGAATTTAGTACCATTACCGTGGGAAATCATTACAACTGTTATTTGCAGCAGAAGAGCAGTATTAAATGCTGTTTAAAACTCGTATTCAAATGTATAATTATTATTATCGTTATTACTATTATTATTATGATTATGATTACATAGAGACATTTGTAGTGGGCTAAGTATATGATATTCTTGTATTCTCAAACTTTCTGATGGGATATCATCCACACATGATTGCAGTACTGTCAAGTCTGAGGTAAAATATGTTACACACAGTGCTGGAGAATGGGGCTTGGGGGGGAAGCCGACCGAGAGGGAGGCTTGCACCCCCTGGGTTTTTGGGCCAATTGTGCAGCCCGGAGCACAATTGGGCTCCTTGGGTGATTTTTGGTCAGAGGGGGTATTAAATCGCCCATTATATGATCCGTGACACCATTTTGGTAAGGTGACACAGCAGCCGGTTTTGAGCTGGGTAGTGGGCAGTCGTCTTTGCTCTCCCTCTCCCTTTATGCACGGGGGTCCCTACTTTTTTCTCTCTTGGTTTATTTATACAATATAGGCATTTTGGTTGATCACAGGAGCTCTGGGGGAAAAAGATGTAATTGGTTGTCGCATGAAGCAAGTGCAAGGTGGTTGGTAGCTAGTTTTTACATCTTTACAGGTTAAGTTTATGGTTGTGAGCAAGTTACTCCGGGAGCAGGCGATAAGGAGAAGTTAAGATGGGAGATACTTAGTTAGGTAGATGTTTAGAGAAGTAGGTAACAGGTTACAGGCTTAAAGTTCAACAGTTAGTGACCGAGTAGGGTTTTTTAAATAGTTGCAAGGAATGGAAAAGGGGGAAACTTTAGGGGTGGGGGGAGGAGGCAAGGCAGGTGAATAAATGTATAGCGAGGTTTCGTTTTGTAAGGCAAAGGCTAAGGTTAAGGTTGTGAGGTGCACCTGTCTTTTTCAGGCATAATGAGTGTGATTGTGGTCTGTGCTGCGCCCCTGTTTGGCCCAAAGTGGTGTCTGAAAAATGAGTCGCTTCTTTGAATGTTTCAATTTCTTCAGGTGGCAATCGACAAAAAAAATGAGACAGCTTAAATTCAGTGCAATGATTTGCGAGCCCTCTAATTGTACAGGAGTGTTATCAAAGAGTTCTTGAATATTGTTTCACCCATTAATGTGTTGATGTGGAAATGTGGTCCATTTATTTAAACTCAGGAATCATAGGTTGCTGTAATAATCCTTAATAACTTTTTTAGATCAAGTTCTATCCTGCCCCTTCTGGGCTTGGCCCTCCTGTTCACTGTATCAATTGAAGCATCTGAAAAGCAATAAGAGTGATCCTGGCCTAACAAAGTGTCTGTGTAGAATTTTAAAAGCCTTAGCTTCAGGTATTATGTTCTACCAAACTTTAAGTTCTGCAGGCCAAAACTTCTCACTCTATGACAGACACTCTTGGCTACATAATCAATCATTTAGATAAATATGCATTCAACTTTTAGTTTCATATAACACTCAGACTGACTAATTACCAAGGAAAGGCTGACACCCAAACTAGATATTTTGTAGTGGAAAAATGTAAAACACCCTTTCATATTTCTTAAGGAAAATAATGGTCCTAGTCCAAGATGTGCTTCACGTGGAAGCACTTTCAGGCACTGAAACAGATGGCAGTATTGAAAGTTCCCTCATCTGGATATCTATCTCTACCAACACTGCAAGTTATTGGTTTATTCTTAACTGCTGCAAGAGCCTCCAGTGACTTACTTTTACTGCATTCATCTCCCTCATTAGTTCTCTCTCCACTTTGGATCCTTCCTGAAAGGTGTTATGTTGCCTTGAGATTTGCTGACCTACTTCCAGAATTTTGACCTCATATGACCCACTGGGTACCAATCACATGGATCAAACCTTCTGATTTCCCCTGATAGCCACTTCTCCCCTTGCTCCCCGTTCTTTAGGAAATATATTCATATGGTTTGCCTCATGCAGGGGTTGTGGGAAATTTTAGAATTAGTTACAAAGTCACACCTCTGAGATCTAGTAGACATTTAAGAGAAATCATATAGGCTTTTATTGCAGCCCTCCTACAAAAGGAATAATGGAAAGTGTAGGTATCAGATACCTGGAGATAGACCATAGATAGAGGAAAACATCTACAACACAGATCCTCTGCTTCAGAGGTGCATTATGATGCCAACCATTGACTGATGAAATGTTCAATAAGACAATATCAATGAAACCAATGCAGGAGGGTGTTCCGAGCACCTCATCAAAAGCTGAATCTTCAGAATTTAACAAAACAGATTAGTACCTTTGCTAGCAATTCAAATCGCACCCCACTGAGCTGCACAATTAAATGATTTATCTTAAAGAGTTGCTTGGGAGAACAGTTTCCCCACTTTGCTGGCTTCCAGTTGAAACTGGCCCTTACTTCTAAGTTAGTTTCAAATGGAAACCAGTTGATGATTTGTGATATGTTCTGAATAACCCATAAATGGCTTTGGGTATGAAATCAGTCACATTCTATCTTAGTTCAAAGATCAAAATGTCTATGTAATGGAGGGGCAGGAAAGACCAGACATGAAGTGCTAAAGGAGAAGTCAGTGGTGCCACTAGCAAAGTCACTTGACTGTAATTCTGAACCAAAGAGCCATTTCTTTAATCAAAATGGATATTTCCAGCAAACCGTGGTTGAAGCTGAAAGTTTTATTGTCAAGTCTCTACTGTAAATTAGCAAGAATAAGTACATTTTGAGCTAGCTCATGACATGTGAAAAACTGAGACTATGATTTCAGAAAAGGTTTTGCAATAACGTAAGGTTTTAGTGAGCACTTCCCTGTTTGTGTTCATCTTTCCAGGTACAATGGCTTAAATTAACATTAACCTTGTGTTCAATAAACCCAATTTAATTATTAGAATTAATCACTATATGAGTTTTTTATACTGACCCCTCTTCAGATTCACAAAAAGATGCTCTTGGTGGCAGTCATGGTCAAGCGCAACAAACGCTCAATTCAGCACTTATTTACCCTTATTGAGACGTTTAACATCATGAGCCATTGGCATTGTCAGCAGAGAGCTACCTTAATTATGATCTGAGAGGCATTCTAAAATGTATATGGGACTATTTTTGCAGCATTGTTACCTTCAATGGATTATTGACCTTCTCATGTGGGGTTAATGTATGTAAGTTATCTTTTAATTAATGACTAGATCTAAGGCATGGGAACTGTACAGTCGATGTTAACATGCTCAAAGCGAGAGAGAGAGTTTGATTCTGTAGCAGGAGGAAGAACATTGGCAGAAGCCGAAGTCAAATAGGATGACATAAACCTTAATTACATATTGCGGAAAACAACACCTATTGTGGTCCACCAAAGATATGACGTTTCCATTACTCACAACTATTCAAACAACCTGACATGCCTCAAAGAAACTGCAGTTTCAAAGGCACCGATGTACTATTCCCATTCGCAAACTAGGGATGTGCAATTTGCACACTCACTGATTTGGGAATAGGAACACAATTTGCAATGTGACCTTTGTGCTAATATTTCACATTTTACATTTTCAGGTATCATAAAATAACCTGCCTAGTGAATAATTATGAGGGAGGTCACAGTTTACTATTACCTGTGGTTGATGGTAAAAGCAGGGATAGAGGCCTGCAGGGTGCAGTAGACCTCTGTCCCTGCAATTAAGGTTTTTTTTCCCCAAAAGCAGCCCGTGTCCATTGAAGAGACTGGTGAAGTTTAAAAAAAAATCCATTTGGGAAGACATCAGGGACAGCAGAGAGCGGCCCTCTGGACCATGAACTTCTCCCAACCAAGAGTCCCTTCCCCTTTGTGAAGCAGATACCACTCCCATTGAGGTGTTGGAATTGTATCAATGGTTTGCCACTGGAGTTACAGTCACAAACCATTTATACATTCCTCTCCAAATAACAAATAGGAGGGGATTGCCCATTTCAAACCTTCTCAAATTTGCAATTCAGACATGGTCGCAATAGCCCTTTTGTTAGTCAGAAAGACTATTTTGACTCAAAAGGGCTTTTGTAAATAGAAAACATATATTTTTCATTTTCAAACCCTATGATTTTGCGATCCACCAGCTTTACAGCCATAAAATACCTCTGAATATCAGGTTCTAAATCTTTTATTCGTATTAGCTTTTGAAATCTACATAATACTGGCACATTCTACTGGGGCAAGATAGGTGGCCGGTGTCTAGTAAAATGCACAAGGATTTCAAGCCCACTTTATTGGTCAGTAAAACTGCAGTCTGTGGTGCTGTGACGAGGAGCATGCCCATAACTGAACCTAAGCAGAGTTGTCTATAATCAACTGGTCTGAACTTAGTAGAGTTGGACATAATTGTGTAATTGTTAACTCATATTATGCATAAGTTTGTGATAATCACTCTGGAAATTTGTAATTAATTTCTCTCGATAACTGAGTGAGATTGGTAAACAAAGGCATACCTCTCACTTGAAATACTTGCTGGAGACTGGATTAAGCAAAATATCTTCTCACAGCCATGGCATACATCAGTTTCACAGTTTCTGCAAGATATTCTCTGCTCAAACCAGTCTCCCGCAAGTGAAAATGATATCAACTACATAACAGGAAGGGGGAACAATTAAAAAATAATTTAATGTGAAAAATTGGAATTACGCAAGATCTCACTGCCATAATAAAAATTTCACCTGTTCCTACATATAATGAGTGAGGTGGAAGGTTGACCCTACATTAAACACTAACATTAGTGGAAAAATGTAAATCTGTTATCAAAAAAAATTAACCAGGAAATATAGAAATGTAAGAATTTTGTTAGGAATGGAAAGACACATGTCCCAGCAGGTGAAGACAAAATGTATACAGTAAAAGAAAAAACGTGAAATCAATGGGCCTGATTCACAGAACTAACTTACGTCAAAAACGTAAAGTTAGTACTTTTTGGTATTCACAGAAAACACTTACTCATTTTGGTATTCACAGAATGCACTTACTCATTTTGGTATTCACAGAATGCACTTACTCATTTTGGTATTCACAGAATGCACTTACTCATTTTGGTATTCACAAATGCACTTACTCATACTAACTTTATGTCCGCACTCGGGCCGGAGATTCCGGCCCGGAGGTGGAGATTCCGGCCCGGAGGTGTAGATTCCGGCCCGGAGGTGAGATTCCGGCCCGGAGGTGGAGATTCCGGCCGGTTGTGGAGATTCCGGCCGGTGGCGGAATGTCCGCCACCGGCCGGAATCTCCACAACCGGCCGGAATCTCCACCTCCTGGCCGGAATCTCCACCTCCGGGCTGGAATCTCCACCTCCGGGCTGGAATCTCCACCTCCGGGCCGGAATCTCCACCACCGGGCCGGAATCTCCGGCCCGAGTGCGGACATAAAGTTAGTATGACTAAGTGCATTCTGTGAATACCAAAATGAGTAAGTGCATTCTGTGAATACCAAAATGAGTAAGTGTATTCTGTAAATACCAAAAAGTACTAACTTTACGTTTTTGACGTAAGTTAGTTCTGTGAATCAGGCCATGTTGTGTTCAGAGCAAACTGATCCTGTACTAAATTACTTATTTTAGAACCAGTAGCTGCGTGTTCTTCTCCTCCCCCAATAATAAAACCGATTCAAAATGGAGTTATGAGTCACTGTGCAATTTGTAGTTCAAACAGTGTCTTGATGACAGGAAGAAATGAGATGGTTAACTAGGAGAGAGGGATTATGAGGAATGCAAGAGGGCCGAATGATTATTTTGAACAAATTGAAAACAGATCCTTGAAAATGTAAGGAAAGAACAAAGTCAAATTAGGAAGACGGAAGTAATTAATTTATCATTCAGAACTCCGACAGACTTCAAGAAGAATGTTCTTGTGAAATGTTCTTCCCTGCCGACCTAAGGTGACCATTTGCTCCTCGAAGAGTATTTAATTTGCAAAACGATTTGGATGAATAAACAGTGGGTTATATGAACATATAATATGTAGAGTAATAGTGGTGTATAGATCGCGAACTTTGAAAGAAGAGGCAAGCGAAGGAAACTTGTTGAATCTATTGGGGCAGATTTTCAAGCCCCCTGCGCCACCAGTACGTCACTTTCTGTGACGTGCTGGTGGCGTATCTTACTGCTCCATATTTACAAGGACAGGAAAAGTCACCCTGTGTGGCTTTTCCTGTCCTTGTAAATATGGCCCCTTTACATGCAGCACTTTGCGTGAAAGGGGCGTTCCATGTGTGTTGCTGTGGGTGTTCCCACACAACACCCATGGAACGATACACATTTCCAGATTTACGAGGAATCTGGAAATGTGTGTGAATCCTACGCTTCCCCAGTGGAGGCGTAGGGAGGCGCAACGAGGAGAAATGTTTTCATTTCTCCTCGTTTTTTCCTCTTTCAATGCGTGCTGCACTCTGCAGCACGCATTGAAAGAGGAAAATGCCTCTAGTGATTGTTTTTGTGCCGGAAGGAGCCCCTTCCTGCACAAAAACAATCTCCCCACGACGCAGGCATCCTTGCACCATGGTGCAAGGGTGCCTGCGTGGCGCATGGCTGCAGTTTGTGCGCCAGCGCAGGGGGAAGCACAGAGATGCGACATATTGTTGTAAATATGTCGCATCCCTGTGCTTTGAAAGTGACTCAGAGCGGCGCAGCCAAATGGCTTGCGGAATGCACTGAGTCACTTTCATTGTAAATCTGCCCCATTGTTTCTAATAGACTGATTTACATAAAATCGGATGACAGTGCATTAAACTATGGGTCTGTCACAAAAGCATTTAAGAGTACGAGAAGTAGTACAACAAGAGTAGTCTTTCACGTACTCTTGCATGACTTTGTCAAAGGCTAGAAATCTAAAATGGAAATAAAATGGGAATGTGCATATACGATTAGTACAAATAGAAACATTTACTAATAGGGAATTTCGATGTTCTAGGGCTGATTCACAAAGGCATGTAAGACAAAAAAGAGTATTCCTCCAGTCCTCTTTTTCCATACTCATAAGTGACTTTGAGGGGGGGCGTGGCTAGCGCCCGAAGGAAATGGCCGCCAGTCCCTGACTCTCCCGAGACGGCGGAGACAACGGCAAACCCAACGAGCTCCATATCGCCTGCAGGATATCCAAAATGTGAGCGAGGACGACCGGAACGTCGCTGCTCACTGTGATGTCGCTGAAGTCTCCCTTACTGCTCTGTAAGCTGTTCCTTTCTATTATGCGCACCTCAGAGCGGCTCCGTCTTTGATGCGGCCGCCATTTTGCATCGCGCTATATTTGATTCCAGTCACGAAATTTCTTCAGCTCAAGAATGCGCTGCAGCAGCCTCTGCCACCTTGCTTCTTCTTTTCTTTTTGCCTAATTCGATCATGCTTCAAGCTTCTTCACCCTTAAACCTCTGATAGTGAGTGCACCTCAGTAATATTTATTAACTCTACTCCTCAGCGCTCAGACTCTCTCAAAAACACTCAAGGTCATATCTTTGCCATTATTTTCTTGTGTGCCTACAACTCAAAGGAAAGGGTTCTTGCGCAGAAAATAACTATTTATTATTTTACCCATTGGCTAGACAAATTCAACTCCGTATTGACTGTGGCATTCCTCTGAGTTTATTATACAAACCATAATGATGTACCATGACTGAATAGAGAGTCTTGCCACTACTCACTCTTATTTGGGCTCAGCTCGCTCTTCTATTTTGAATTTCATGTTGCGGATTTAACATCTATAAAGTGTATGTCATCATAATTGGGTTTTTTTCTTCACTTGGAAGGGTCCGGTTTTGACTCTTCCCATCTGGGTATTGGAATTATTTCAATTAAGCCAAATTTTATTCTTTGCTTTTGCTCTGCATACACAATTGGGTGATGGATAACTCAATGAATGCTTCACCTAAGGGCGCAACGTCTTCTTTCATCGCGGCTGCCTCAATCACCAATAAGGCATCAAGCAAGCGCCTAAAGAAAGACCCTCCCTCTCCTCCCAAACAATCCTCTTCCGTATCTATGGATCTACTACTAGAGGAAATCAGAGCCCTTCGTCCCTTTATGGAGGAGACCAACTCAAAACTGCAAATATTAACTGATAATTGGTCTAATCTGGAGAACAGAATAACGACAGTGGAACATACCATCGAATCTCTCTCCTTATCCAACGTCAAGATGGAGGCTCTTAACTCTCAAGTATCAACGCTTCAAAAACAAGTTGAAAATCTTGAAAACAGAAATCGTCGCAATAATCTGCGCATTTACGGTTTGCCGGAGGGTTGTGAAGGATCGGACCCCATCAACTTCTTCAAGTCCTGTCTCCCAAAGATTCTCAATTTACCACAAGGTACTCTCCTCAACATACAGCGAGCCCATCGTTTAGGCTCTTCTTCCTCTACTTCTTTTGCAAGTTCTTCTTCGGGACGGAAGCCAAGAGGTTTCATCTTGTATTTCCTGGAATATACTGACTTACTGAAGGTCCTATCTGCAGCCAGAGCGATTAACCATATTGCTTGGTCAGGCAATCCTTTGTTCTTCTCTCAGGACTATTCCAAACCTACTGCTGACAGACGTCGTGACTTTCTAGCAATGAGACCGCTTCTCCGTTCTATTGGTGCACGATATGGTCTTTTTCATCCTTGCCTATTTAAGGTGACCCTTAACAACAAAACTACTACTTATGAAGAGCCCGTAAAGCTTAAAAGTTTCCTTAACTCTTGTCACCCGGAGCTTATGGATACCCATCCGTCGCATAACAAATGACTGTTCTTGGTTTAGTCTGGGTTGAGTTTTGTATTCCTGTATTTGCTTGTTAACATTTTCTCTGAAAGGTTTTTTTAATAGTTTACAGGTACTGTTTTCTTCACTCAGTTGTTCAGCTTGCTTAACTAATCCTACTTTTTTCCTTGCAGGTTTTGTACGTTTTATGTACATCCCTCATGTCTCTCGCTCGTTGGGTTTGTCTCCTCCCCGCCTTCCCGTTTGGAGTCTGGATTCGCCATTGTCCTATGTGGCCTCATCTCCCCCACTCCACATGTGTCTCGGTTTTCTTGTAAGTATGTCTTTTGTCATTTCTATGCTTCTCTTCATATCTTCTTTGTACTTCTGTTCGCTCTTTTACGCTCATTTTCATTGCCCTTCATATTGCTATCATTTCTATTATTCTCTTCAATTGTTGTTCGTACACTCTCCTTCCCCTTTCTCCTTTCCTTCCTTCTCCTTTCTCATCTTTTTAAGTTTCAAGTTTTACTTGTATCTATTTGCATTTTACTTGTTTTTTAATGGCATTTGTAAAATGGCTGATTCATTGTACTATTTAGTCAGATTCCTTGACTTATGGCTTTAAAGATATTTTCTTGGAATGTTAGAGGTTTAAATTCCCAGATTAAAAGACAACGGGTGTTATCTTACTTATCTAAACTGGATGCTAAGATCGTTTAGTTACAAGAAACCCATCTTACCGAGTCTGAGTCTTTAAAGCTTAAGAGAAATTGGGTTGGTGAACTCTTCTACTCCCCTGGAGACGGCAAACGAAATGGTGTCATCACTCTCATTCATAAATCACTGAAGACCTCCCTTATTTCGCAAGAAAGAGATGAGGAAGGCAGATGGCTATACACCAAGTTGGAGATTGATGATATCCCTCTCTCTCTCTTTAATGTCTATGCACCTACCTCAGGAGACGCTTCTTTCTGGTCCCATTTAAATCAACTGATCTCCCAACGTTATGATAGTAATGTGATTCTAGCTGGAGACTGCAATCAAGTTTTTGACCCTTTTTAGATCGGAAGTCCAAAACTCCTTTCACGCCTTCAAAAGTACATAAAACTTTCACGCAAACTATAAAACAACTACATTTATCTGATGCGTGGAGATTATGTAACCCGTCCTTACAAGAATATACTTTCTACTCTCCACCCCATCAGACCCAATCAAGAATTGACTATTTATTCACATCACACAATGTCTCCCAATCTCTCATTTCTGCTGATATAGGCCCTATACTCATCTCTGACCATGCCCTTATTTCCATCCTGTTAGACTTACTACCTCACTCTGATCACCCCAAGCGATGGCGCTTTAACAATTCCCTACTTTTAGATCCTCACTTCAACACTTCCTTCATTTCCTTCTTCAATGAATACTTTCTTCTAAATACTACGGATAACATGCCCTTTTATATAATTTGGGACGCATTTAAAGCTTCTGCCCGTGACTTCATCATTCGTTACACCTCTACTAGGCGGAAAACAGCTCGGGCTTTAAATAAGGAACTCCTCTCAAAAATTAAGAATTTGGAACATACTTACTACACTTCCAAGTCAAAACATTGTTTATCTGATCTCATTAAGGCCAAAATTCAATATAATAAAGACACGACTGATGCTGCCTCTTTGTTTCTTTTGAAGACTAGCGCTAAATTCTATGGCGGACAAAATAAATCCGGCAAATTGTTAGCCAATTATTTAAAGGCCAAACAAAATAAGCTTCATATTGAATCCATAACATCAGATGCAAACACCTCTAAACACAAAGATGCTGATATCTTACAAGAATTTGTTAAATTTTATGAACAATTATATACTCCTGAGTCATATCCGTCTGAGGAAGATATTTCTCTTTATCTATCCTCAATCCACAAACCCTCTTCCCAGCCCTTGCACCTTGAACTCCTTGAAACTGATTTAACCCAGACCGATTTACTTACTGCTCTTAAATCCCTTAAAAAAAATAAGGCCCCTGGCCCCGACGGCTTTACCGTTGAATTTTTTTTACATTTTTTCCAAATAATAACACCTAAATTACACACATTAATTTCCTCTTTTCTCTCTTCTGGAAACTCTTCTGGTACTTTCCTCGATGCTTTAATTTGCCTTATTCCAAAGGAGGGGAAGGATCTACGCTATTGCAAAAATTACAGACACATTTCCCTTGTTAACATAGATTATAAAATTTTCTCGAAATCACTAGCTATTCGATTGGAATCCTTTTTACCCCATCTCATAGCCAAGGAACAATCGGGCTTTGTTAAAGGACGATCTATCACTGATAATACCCGCATATTATTTGACATCATCTCCAAATCGGCAAATCTATCAAAACCCCTTGCTGCCATTGCTCTGGATGCTGAGAAGGCGTTTGATAGAGTATATTGGCCTTTTATTTTTCAATCACTAAAATGGTTTGGTTTTGGCCCAAAAATCATTTCCTTCATCTCTCTGCTCTATTCGAACCCTAAAGCTGCTATCTTTGCTAATGGTCTTACCTCTTCATACTTTTCTCTTCACAGAGGAGTAAGACAAGGGTGTCCCCTATCTCCCTTCCTTTTTAATTTAGCTTTAGAACCCTTCTTATCTAAAATAAGACAGAATCCAACTATCACTGGTTATACCTCTAATTCTGTACAGATTAAATTAACTGCGTATGCTGACGATGTTCTTTTATTCCTTTCCCAACCTCAAAATTCCTTGCCGGCCTTCCTGGAGGAAGTCAAATCATATTCTTTACTTTCGGGTTATAGATTAAACAATGACAAATGTGAAATTCTGCCTTTAACTAAGTATACCTTTAAAGATGATTTTTCCTCTCCAATTTTACTTGGAATCCCCTTCACATAAAATATCTCGGTATATGGTTCACTCCTTCCATTAAGTCATCGATTTCTCTAAATTTCAATAAAAGCCTTGAGAAGCTTAATCTCCTTACGACCAAGTGGCACCCGTTATATCTCTCATGGTGGGGACGGCTAGACACCATTAAGATGATGTTGACACCTATTATTCTCTATCTTCTCTCTAATATTCCAGTTTCCATCCCTACGAAATGGTTTCACAAAATTAACTCCATTCTTATCTCCTTTCTTTGGTTGAACAAAAACCTAGAATGTCCTTATTAAAACTGTCACGTCCGAAATCTGAAGGTGGTGTCCGTTTTCCAGATTTTCCCAAATATCATAAAGCCTTTTTATTGAAACAGGTTTCTAAGTGGTTGTCTTCTCCTTCTCCTGATTTACCTCTATGGATCGATTTAGAGAATTCTTTTCTTTCCCCATTTTCTTTTCAAGAATACTTATCTTTCACGAGAAAACCCCAAAACTTACATACACCAATTATCAAACACTCATGTAACAGTCTAAATAAACTCCTTCATATAGAACCACATGATTTCACTACATTTTTCAACTCCACTATATGGCATAATAATTTTATTTGTATCAAGGGAAAACCGATTTATTGGAGAACATGGAGAGATAAAGGTATCTTATGGGTGCATCAATTCTTTGAGAATGACACGTTTTTAACCTTTTCAAAAGCTCAATCTCTTTTTCACTTACCCTCATCATTTTCACATACATTTTTAATCCTACGCTCTATCATATTAGATTCTTACACATACTTTCAATCCTTACCTTACACTCCCATGCCAATTGATCACACCTGGTCTAATATTCTTGGCAAATCACCTAAGGCTTCCACCCTTTACACTTGTCTTCTATCCCCTCTCCCACCAAGAGCTAAAACAAAGACTGAGATGTCTTGGGAAACAGATTTAAACACTAACTGGCCCACATCTACTTGGGATAAAATTTGGTTGAAAATTAGAAAATCTTCCAGAGCTGCTAGCGCTACACAAACTCTTTTCTTTATTTATAACAGACTATTGCTCACCCCAGTTTCACTGCATAAAATGCGTTCTGATATCTCACACGCTTGCTGGTCCTGCTCACATCCACAGGCAAATCTTCATCACTTACTTTTTTATGTCCACAAGTTACACGATTTTGGGAATTAGTATGGACCCAAATTAATGCTATTTTTAACACCAACATTCCCCTTACTTTTGTAAATATTTTTCTAGGTAGTCTCTCTAATTGCTGGAACAAACCTAAAACCCAAATACAAATTATTGACCTATTATTAGCTGCTGCTTTTCAGCAGATAACAAAAAATTGGAAGGATGCCTCCAAACTCTCATATTTAGCGTGGTGGTACGCCGTTTGCCATAATCATAGACTCGACACTACTTTTGTATTTCCCATGTCCCTGAAACACAAAAGATTACTCTTATGGTCTCCTGTTACAACGTTTCTGGATGATAGTGCTAAAAGATCCTTTGCTCCAGTACCACGTATTCAAGAAGTTGCCCAACCCCCTTGATATATCTGTTTATGTTCATTTTTTCCAATTTTAAATTGTTCCATTGTAATTCTGTTTTAATTGAATAATTAATAAGACCCGTATCTGGTTTCTTTCCTTTATACCTTTTTCTTTTGTTATCTCTATCACAGACCTCTCTTTTATTATATAATCATTTGCCTACTCGCCATTAATAATATGTTTTGTATTGATTATACTTGATGCTTTGCTGCTTGATATTGTGTTTTTTTTTTTTTTTTATGATCCTTTTTTGACATACTGTTAATAAACTTATCTTTGAAACTTAAAATAAGTGACTTTGAGAATTGAGCTGTATAAATCTCAGAGACTCTCCTACGTTTTGCACAGATTTCCGCATGTCAGAGAATCCACAAAATTTGACAGGAATACTCAAGGAAATGAATGTGAATCATATATTTCCATGCAAACCAGGCTACAGTGAAAAATTTGCCAGGTAGGAATGTATTTAAAGTGCAAACGGGCCTTTCTTTTCTTCTCTTTTATTTTTAAAGCAGTTCTTTATTTTCATATGTTCAGTATACAATCAGGTATCCAAAAAATGAGGAGTGAAAAATTGAATATTACTGCTTTGAACCCCATATTGGGCAGTATTCGGTAGGTAGTGGATTGGCAGAAGATGATTAAAGAGACTATTCGAGACACAACCAGGAGGTTCCAGGTAATAAGTTATCAAGAGTGAAATTATACATGTACAAAGATACCGCACTGGTAGGGATCAATTTGACTGTTTTCCCTTCACTATATAAAGCTTCATTACATTGACCCTAGCTGCTGTTTGAATGCGGAGTCTCTTGTCACCCATAGCTTAGAGAAGCTATTTTAGGATTTCAATAACCAGTCGCAATTGCTTTGGGGGAACTTTTGTTTTTGTTCACCTCAAAATGCACACATCAGCTACTTCAGGGGTAGTTGATGCCTATCATCTCCAGTGCTTTGATATTTTCAGTGTCTTACTTGTTATGTAGAAGTGCCTCATTTATCTTGATTATTTTAACCAAAAGTGCTGTTTCCTTTTATAAATTGTTGTCGTTAGATCATCCATGTGGGAAGTAGCTATTTATTAAAATAATAGAATCTGTCGACATTTCAAATTTTCTTCTTCTAGATATAAATTTATCGCTATACAACCAGACAAATTATATCTTTTCTATGTTTATAATTATTGGTGATCCTCTCACAGCCATAAAAAGGTTCCCGCTTGCTATTTCATGTTTATTTGATTTTCCATTACTATTAAATACTATATATCCTTGGATAGAAGATCTTTAGTTGTTTATATTTTTGGAGTGTAATGATCAGATGTCCTTATTATGATTTCATTGCCACTTGGATTTTTGATCTGCTTTATTTCGAAATATAACCTCCCATCTGCTTATCTCCATATTTCTAAGATTGCTAGAGCATTTTATGATTATTACTGGTTGTTCCAGGTGTAGGCACTACTTCTATATTTTTCCGTAATTATATTCTTGATTGTATTTTCGTGACTCTTATCAAGGCTTTTTGTCATTGAGGCATAGCATTTATAATAACTGGGTCATGAGTTGGGGGTGTGGAAATCCCACTCAAATAATAAACACAATCCTTGCCAGGGTGAACCGCAAAAGTTACTAAACAAACGTGTGCTTAACTCTTTGGTAGCTTGGCACAAAATCATTTGTTTCTTGGTGCGACAAGTCCACTCCTGGTCACGAGGAGCCCAAACATCTGGATTTTTACCTGGAGTTCTGATTAAAAAATATATTTTTTTTTATTGCAGTTTTTTTAACATAAAAGCAATACAAGAGGAGAGTACCACCAAGAGAAATAAACAATTTGCTTCCAAGAAGCTAAAAATACACAGTACAACAATGAGGAATCCATAAATGCTCACGTCTTATAAAATACCATAGTGAGGAATTTATAAATACTCTAATGTTACAAGGGGATTTCATTTCATCATATACATGATTTAAAAATATCAAAAAAATAATTAAAGAACTCAAAAACATATATACAATGTCTAACAAATCCCCTAAGGGAATAACAGCCAATACATCTAGATCTTAAAGTGCATGGTGTACAGAACGTTTTCTAATCGATCTATTGGGTAAGCAGCAATCCAAAGCTACTTGGCTTTAAACAGCAGACCTGGGCCATATCTTAATAGCTAGCGATCAGCGATCCCATTGCCCGCAACAAGACTTCTACCCATCTAGCTAGCAGAGTCTCTAATGGTGGGATGTATCCTCGGATTGAATACCTTGCCAGTCTAACAAGGGTGCCCATATTCGTTCCCCCTCTAGGTTGGCTTTTTTACCTCTTTTTAAATATAAGGCCATTTACAAATTGAAGATTACTAAAAGTCGAGCAAATCATCGTTGAAAAGAAGAGGGGATTTTATCCGACCAGGAAGAAGCGTTACATAAGCAGACTGCAGCCATAGCTATAAATGTAAACCACTGAGCAGGGCAGGGAACCGCTTCGCCGTGTACCTCCAATAAGATAAGCTGAGGGGTTAAGGTGATTTTAATTCTTAAATAAGAATCAAAAAAATGTATAATCTCACTAAGCAGTGGTTCCAGTTGAGGGCAACTAGAAAAACTATGAATTAGGTCCGCCTCCTGAAGTTGACAGTGTGGGCATAGAGTACCCACAATTCCTCCCCAGCTAGCAATTTTCCCAGGCGTGTGATATAAATCATAGATAGCTTTATAGTGTTGGGCTTGTAGATTGGCTGAAAGCAGTATAGTACGACCTAGCTCAAGTGATTCCAGGAAAGAGCAATCTACGGTACCCAACTTATTCTGCCATTTTTCAGATTGTCATTCCAAGTCATATCGGGACAGGGCATTCAAATTTTTATACAGTTGGCTGATTGTAAAATGCTCGCTCCTGACTATCCCATCCAACAGCTCTATTTTCAAACATCCCAGGCCACCCCTTTTCCGAGTTAAAAAATCTTTAATCTGTAAATGTTTAAGAAAGTCTATTTGGGAGATCTTGAACTTAGCCTGCAGGCTAATGAGGTTATACCAACATGGGGACAGAAATGACCTATCTATTAATTCCACATTCCTCCCAGCCCATCATGATTGAACCCCAGAAAGTATCTGGAAGTAACAGGTTTCTTTGTAATGGGGTATAATAATTGAAGTGCCCAAACCCCAGCTTTTTACGAAGTGAATTCCAAATTTTCAAAGCTCCCTGTAAGGTCTTAAACCAAACATTTTTAATGTAGCTGGGTGCAACTTGTCGCAAGAAACATCCCCTAGCTTCTTTCCGAGCAACAGCTCGAAGATAGGAGGAATTCCGCCCACCCATCCATCTACCCCGGGTCCCTGAAGAGTGAACACAGTAATAGAGTTTCCGATCCGGTACAGCTCAACCACCTCTATCTCTAGGGAGAGTTAGATATTTATGCGCCCTCCTCATTTCTGAATATGCCCAGATGAAATGTATAATCATGTTATTCATGGCCCTGAACCTGTAGTTGTTGAATTCCAGAGGAATGGCCCTGAACAGATACAGCACTTTCAGTAGGAAAATCATCTTTATAACATTGCTACATCCAACTAAAGAAAGATGTAAATTGTCCATCCTATGCAAGTCTCTATCTGTTTTCCCAGTAGCAGGGGCTAGATTGATATCAACCATCTGATCCAACTTGGATGTCATGATAACTCCTAAGTACACAGCTCTCTCAACTACCCTATCATCCCTAAACTCTGAATGATTGTTGTATACTACTTGGGTTTTGCTTTGATTGAGCAAATAACCTGAGAATCGCCCAAATGCCTGAGCCTCCTTTTCAATTTCCGTTAAAGCCATTGTGAGGCTAGGGGTAGCTATTGCCACATCATCCACATAAGCGAGCACTTTAGTATCCCAGCCATGAAATTGCATGGGTACTATCAGGGAGTTCTGGTCAAGTTTTCAGATCATGGGATTAATATAAAGCGCAAAGAGTAAGGGGGGAACAGTAACACCGCTGCCTGGTGCTTCTTTGAATTTGGACTTCCCCTGACTGCCCACTCATCAATTGCAGTCTGGCAGTCAGTCTTTGGTACAGTGCTCTTACTGCCTTAATGAATCCAGGTCCTAGTCCATACTGACCCACGACTGTCCACAAGTATTTCCAGGAAACCCGATCAAACGCCTTCTCTGCATCTAACAATATCAAGGCCATAGAGTTCCCGGAGACAGTTGAGGCATCAAAAAGCATAATGACCCGGCAGGTTAAGTCTGTGGTTCCCTTTCTGGGTATATACCCATGCTGTCTTGCCGATACTATGTTACCTATAATTAAACTCAAGCATGAGGCTAGAATTTTAGAATAGATCTTTGTGTCACTATTGATAAGTGTTATTTGTCTATATGACCACGGATCTTGTGGTGGTTTACCTTTTTTCGGGAAAACAATTATGTTTGCCGTTGACCATGAATCTGGAGCTGGCTGACCCTTTTGTATCTGCGAAAGTATATCTTGCAGATCCAATTCAAGTTGTGAAAGAAAAATCTTGTAAAACTCTAGCAGGATCTTATTCCCTCCTACTGCTTTCCCCAAGGGCAAATTCTTGATGGGAGTTTGTACTTCTTCCAGCGACAAGAGGGCCTCCAACAGATCCTGTTCTTCTATGCTAAGTCTCCCAAAGGGGACTGACTCAAAAAAGTGTATCACATCCCCTTTTAGGTTGTCAACCTCTTTTTCTTCCTTATAAAGTTTCTCATAAAATCCCCTGAATACCTCCCGAATTCCGTCTGGGTCGGAGACCAAGGCTCCGTGATCATCCCTTATTTCCCTTATTTTATACTGCATACTTTTTCCCTAGTTCGGACTGCCAATAAATGCCCCACCAGTTCGCTATATTCCTAGCATTCCCTTTTCCAAGTTGTATAGTTTTCGGCCGCTTTCTTTCCCAAAATATTGTTGATCACTGTTTTAACTAATGCCACCTTTTACTGAGCCCCCTCAATATGTGCCCCTCCGAGACGGCTAAAATTGGCTGGGAATCAGCTTCTTCCAAGGCCCTATATAGCTCTCTCTGCTGCCACTTTTCTTTTTTTTGATGATTTAGTCCAAAACTGAGAGTTTCCTCTCATACTCCGGACTTAAAGGCATCCCACACTGCCCCGATTAAACTCCAGAAAATCTGCGATCCAACCATTAATATGCTGAATGTAGTCTTCATCTGAGAGCAGTGTGTGCTAAAAGGTCCAGTGCTTAACCGTAGACGCAGCTAATTCTAGGACCAAAGGGTTGTGATTGGACATGACCTAAGGAAATCTTGCAATTTTAGACCCTTGTAAAAGGCTGTATGACACAAACATATAATCCAAACGGGCATGTGACCAATGAGGTGCAGAATAATAAGTGTACCTCGGATCTGGCGCTTTAAGCTTATACAAAGCATTAGCCAGCCCATGGTTATTCCCCAGACAAACCAACAACTTAAAATCTTTTGGCTTCCGTCCTGAATATCCGCTTCACCTTCCCTCTAGCCAGTCCCCACTTCTGTCAAAAATTAAAGTCCCCACATATTACTATCGGAGATGGCCAGAGGGCCAATTCATTATTCAACCGATCAAAGATTTCTGGGTCCTCAACTACTGACCCACATACCTAACCTAGAGTGAAAAGGCCATTCACGTGCTGACACTCAGTAATCAACAAAAATATCATGAGGGGGAGTGAAGAGGAAAAAGGTAGAATCGTCCTCCTCTCAGTATCGCAATTCAACAAAGAGATTCTACTACAAAAACATATAAACGCACGTAAGTGTGTGCTTAATCTTACTTGCGGTGTTTTTAAAAAACGGTGGTGATTAGAAAAAGGAATACCTTCTCATGTTTGTAGGAAGGACAATGTTCAAAAAGTTGTAAAATACCCCTCACACACTGAAACCTGATTCAGTGTCATGCTTCATCATTGAGGTCTTCCCGCCCTCTACGGGACGGGGCGTGCTACTACCTACGTGGATGCGGGAGCACTTACTTCAGTGATTAGTGTATATGTGTAGTGCGTGGGATCGTGAAATATAAATATATGTGATGGTTTAAAAATTCCCTGGCTAGTGGAAAAGAATACACTTTATTAGCTTCCCTAGATGAGAATGGTAAAAAAGGGGGAAAAAAGTAGATGGTGTACTATAATGGGTCACTTTCTACAAGGTCGACATGTTTCAGAAGCCATCCCCTAGGCTTTCTTCTTCAGGACCGAAACGATCCCTATAACGCCTCACTGGGCTGTATGTACATAGGCCTACTGATCACAAGTACTCTTCTCTGCGCCCCAATTGCGCATTTGAAAATGATATCATTAGTATATCCTATGAAAAAGAGAACAAGGTGGATAAATAGTTGCTTGTATCATTTATCACTTTGTATATTCACATCACCATCATGTGTAAAGGAAAAACTTATCATCACTGTGATATATTTTTCTCACCCTGAAATGGGTGTTTTTACTCATATATCAATTGCTACAACACTCCTGATAGTATTAGTACCCAGTTTTACATACATTCAGAACTTTCAAACATCCAGATGGGTGGTAAAAAGTTTTTTAATGTTTTTTATTTTAAAGCATTCATTCATACACTGTTTTTAAACATTCATACATTCATACATTCATATGTACAAAAGTAAAATAATTTAGAATTGTCCTAGTTCTGTGAAAAAGCGCATGTGCCTTCGTTTTTCTTGCCTAGCGCTTTAGAATGGTAAGTTTTCAGCATGTATGTGCATTCACTCACTTATAAATAAGTGCTCCCTAGCATGCAGTTAAACATGGGATTCAAAATCCAAGCTCTCAGAGAGACGTGCCGTTAAAGATGTTTATATATACATACATTCGTATATTAATGTGTCCTCTCCATGAGATGTCATGAGGGGTATAGGGGCGCCTTCATACAGACACTGTAGATTTTTGGAAAACAGATTGAAAAAGCCAAGTTCATACTAAAGTAGTTATTTTCTTTATGCTGAATGTGATCTCTCGGGCTTTTTAAAGACACGCCCTTGTCTTACTTACATGCTGCTGGCTGCTAGAACACCTGGGAATACCTTCTCGTGGCTCTCCGGGAACAGAATGATGTGTTCACAAGCACGGTTTATAAAGGGTGTGCCTTGCTTAGAAATGCCCTCGATTAGATGCAGCTGGTGTTACAACAACTAGACTGAGAAGAAACAAAAATGGCCGCCACTGAATGGCACAAGAAGGAGCTATATTCAGGTCCACTTCCTGTTTGAAGTTTTTGATGAAAAATTCTGGGATCCTTCTTTTCGTGTTACGATGATTAAAAAACTGGCAGGGACGCCCAAAAAATTTCAAAAAATTATATATTTATATTGAGATATTTGAAAAATATGAATATATATATATAATGGCGGAACTTATGAATATTCTAATAGGCTGTTTTCGAGTGGATTCACTAGGTCGATTACAGACCGGTCATTTGCAAAAGCATGTGTAGGTGTGCCTTAGGTTACAGATTTTGCCATATGGCAGGTTCTCAATTTGTTATGTAGTGTACATTTGTAGTATCCTCAATGTCAGAGTAGATTCCAAGGAATATCATCATTTCACCCTCTTTCATTGGTTCTCAGACGGAACACCCAACGCTGTTCCTTTTCAAATAAATACCTTTCATTATCGATTTGTTCGATTATCGTCCAAGAGAGATCCTCCCATTTATGACCTTTTTCCAAAAAATGAGCTGCCATTTTTGTTGTGCTTTTTTTACATTTTATGTTGCTTTTGTGTTCGCCTATCCTTAGTTTCACTGGGCGTGTGGTCATTCCTACGTAATCCAAGAGGCACGGGCAGGAAATAAGGTAAACCACATTTTTTGAGTTACATGTTGTAAACCTCCTTTGGTCCCATCTGGTTCCATCTTGGAACCATATCTCTTTGCTTTTCTTTGTTAGTTTACATGCATGACACATGCCACAGGGATAATGGCCAGAGACCGGTGGCAATAGGCTAGTTTGTGTGCTATGTCCATCTTTTGTCTCTTTTGGTCTGGTGTGTACGACAAAATCTCGGATACTCTTCGCTCTTTTGTGTGAGAAGATAGGTTTTGTTAAATTGATGCCTCCACTATTGAGGATTCGCCAATGTTTGTTTACAATTTTTGTAATCCCATTGGAATTGGTGTTGAAGGTTGTTATGCACACTGGGCGGTTTTCCTCTTCCTTGCGGATTTTTGGTTCTAAAAGGCCTTCTCTGCTGTTGTTACGCGCCCTTTTGTATGCTTTATCAATCACTTTTTTAGGGTATTGACGTGTCTCCAATTTCTTTTTCAGGTCATTAGATTGTTTTTTGAAATCCTCAATTTCCATGCATTTTCTTCTAAGCCGGAGAAATTGCCCATAGGGGAGATTATCGCGGAGATGTCGGGGGTGGAAGCTGTTATACAGTAAAAGACAGTTTTTAGAGGTCTCTTTGAAATGGGTGGTAGTTGTCAATTTTCCGTCTGTTGCATAAATATTTAGATCAAGGAAAACTAATTTTTCATTTGAGATGGTACTTGTGAAATTCAAAAATTCATCTTGGCAGTTCAGCCATGTCAAGAAACGTTTTGCGGTCGTCTCATCTCCCTCCCAGATGATCAATATGTTGTCTATGTATCGTTTCCATACATGTATATGGTCACGGAATGGGTGTCTGGGATTCAAGATTCTTTGTTTCTCTAGTTGATGGACATAGAGACCAGCTATACTGGGAGCAAAGGTGCTCCCCATGCTGGTCCCATGTTTTTGCAGGTAAATTGTATCCTGGTACTCAAAAAGTTCTCTTTGAGTGCCAATTGACAGCACTCCATGACCATATTTCTTGGTGTTTGGTAATCCCAATCAGTATCAAAAAGGACGTCTTCTATGATATTCAAAGTCTCATTGTGGGGAAGGCTTGTATATAAGCTCTCCACATCGCAGCTTATCAATAGTTCTCTTTCAGGATTGAAAGGTAGACCTTCTAGCAATTGTAGGACGTCTTTAGTATCTTTTAGGTATGTAGATGTTTGTTGTACTAGCGGCCTTAGGAAAGCGTCTGCAAATTTTGAGACCGGTTCCAGGATTGACCCAATCCCAGATACTATTGGGCGGCCCGGCGGTGAGATCTGGTTTTTGTGAATTTTAGGTATAGTGTATAGATAGGGTGTTTTTGGTGAACTTGTGGTTAAAAATCACCTTCCTTTTTGGATATCCACCCATGTGATCGTGCCTCTTCCACCATGCTTACTATTTTTACTCTTATTTTTTCGGTGGGGTCTTGGTTGAGGATTTCATAGTTCCTTTCATCCCGAAGGAGACGTTTGCACTCTTGGTCGTATTTTTGGCAGATTGTATTACAATGGCCCCTCCTTTGTCTGCAGGTTTTATTACCAATTCAGTATTGTTCGCTAGTTCTCTGAGAGCCTCGTTTTCTTCTCTGGTTGTGTTGTGAAAGACTTTCTTGGTTTCTGAATCCATTTTCTCTAGGTCTTTCATCACAGCCTTTTCGAAGGCGAGCAGTTCTACTGGTAGGTTGGCCTCAGGTGGGGTGGAGGTAGATTTTGGTCTTAACCTTGTGTCCCCATCTTGCTGGTCATCTCTTTGTTTGTCTTTGAAAAAGATTTGCAATTTGAGTCTCCTCATGAATTCCTTCATCTCTTTGCATAATTGGAAATTGTCCAATTTAGCTGTGGGCACAAAGCCTAGTCCCTTTTCCAGGACTTTGATCTGTGCTGATGTTAAAATGTGATCCGAGAGGTTCACCACCAGATTCATTTCTTGCTGGTTGAAGCCCCTGTCATGCTTCTCGTTGCCATCCGAATTTGTTCTTCGTTTTGTGGGGCCCAGTGGACATTGTTCCCTCTCCGTTTTTTTCCTCTGTTTCTCCCTTGGCGTAGCCCTAAAAAATGTGGCTGTTCATAGTAGGGATGGTCTTGCGCGGGGTAGTTCCATTGTGGGTAAGTACCTTGTTGATGTGGGTACATTGGAGGTCCTAGGGGGTATGGTAAATATTGGAGAGGGTCTTGATAGGGTCCCCATCCTCTTTGACCATGGAACCAAGGACGTCTGTAATTGCCCCTTCTGCCCCGATATGGTTGGTATCTACCTTTTCCTACAAACATGAGAAGGTATTCCTTTTTTCTAATCACCACCGTTTTTTAAAAACACCGCAAGTAAGATTAAGCACACACTTACGGACACTCAGTAATCGCCTATCTTCCAAGCCTGTCTGCCTTTGTGCAATAGAAACTGCAGATATTTCCCAGTGCCATAATGGCTACCCCTTGGGTTCTCACCCCCTGGGTTGTATAATCGACCAGTTTAAATCCAATGGTTTCAAGCAGGTGTTTCTGTGATTCTTCTATCTGTGTTTCCTGTAGACAGAGTATATCGCCTGCAGTATTTTTATATCTTGAGCCACCTTTCTCCTTTTACTATTGTCATTATTGTCAGACCGCAGATATTAACCGTTACTGTGTGTATCTTACTCATACTCCTTGTTCCAAAAGAAATGTGATTGTACTGAGACAACTGAATTAGCTTGTAGGCTTATTATCCCACTATTAACTACAAAGAACCAGTCTGTGCCAATTCCTCCCCTTTTGCATTATCCCCAACCCTCCCACCACTTCCTCCACCCCCGGCCCACATGCCCCCAATCCAAGCTCCCCCACCAGAGGACACTCCCGCCACCACCATCCTGAAGCAATCAGACCCCCCAGGGCTTGAGTAATAGCTGTCGATACCACACTTCACATGCTCTCCCCCTCAGCTCATAGTTATCATATTCTGAGGGAATACCCAAATGTCAAAAGCAAACACATCCAAGTACCTGTACCCCTAGCTTACAGAAGAAAACAACACATAATCTGTCTCTTTCTCTGGTCCCCCCACATATATCAAGACACTACCCCAAGAACAATATAACCACCCATATTGACAACAGTATAGGGAAGGGGTCATCCCCTACCCTACCCTGACCCCGGAGCAGCAGAGAGACTGTCACTAGTTATTGGGACAGTTTGCCTCTCTGTTTTCCTTCACTCTTGGGCTTACACATCTGTGTACCCATGACATAGATACTGGAGACAGCCCCCCATCAAAAATAAACTTTACAGGCTGTCTGAGAAAGTGAAGGCCAGCATCAAAGAGGAGGTCTCAAAGATTTTAGAACTAAGGGTGATTGAGCACTCCAGGGGCAGTATTACATAGAGTGTCCCGGGAGTGCAACGGGCATTTGCGCCCGCTTTACACGCCCCCAGGGCACTTTGGTATAACAGAAGGGGCTGCAGACGTTCATGCGGCCCCTTCTGTGATATCAATAGCACTGGTGCCCATAAAGCGCCAGCGCTATCTGCAGGGGGTGTTCCCTCATCTAAGTGGGGGCGTGCCCCAAGCAAAGGAGGGAATCCCTTTTCCTCTGCTCCCGCGCCATATTACAGACGTGTGTGCAGAGGCAAAGAAGCCCTCAAGAGGCTCAATGAGAGTGCGCCATCCAAAATGTGGTGCACTGTCAGTGCGCCCCCTGATCAACCCTCTGGAGGGGGGCAGGGGGTTACATGGACCCCCCAGACATCCCCTTGCAGGCGGGCACAGTCACTGGCTGCACCCGCCTGCAAGGGGATCTCTAATCCCTTCAAAAGTGCAGGCGGGTTGCCACCTGCACTGTGAAAGCACAGAGCGGCTGTAAAGCAGCCATTCCATTTTTCACTGGAATGAGCTACCCCCGAGTTGGTGGCTGCCCTGAGGGCAGCGCATTGATGGTACTAGGGTGCATTTTCCCTGTTTGTGCCTGGTGCACCTTTTTAAAGGTGCGCCCGAGGCAAACAATGAAAATGCTCATTTACAATAATACGGCCCCAATAGTCCCTGGTCCAGCCCAGTGGTGCTGGTACCAAATGCTTTCAGACCCAGCTCCACCCCAGCACTCCGATTCTGTGTGGACTACAGGGGCTCAACTCAATCACCAAGACTGATGCTCACTCAATACCCGCGCTGATTAATTCATGGACAGATTAGGGGCTGCCAAGTTCCTGAGTACATTTGATTTGACTTCAGGGTACTGGCAGGATGCCCTAACTGAGAGGACTAAAGATAGGTCAACCTTTTCCACCCCCAGAGGGCCACTTTCAATTTAAGATGATGCCCTTCCAGAGGCTCTTGAACCAGGTCTTGGCTGGTATGAAGGCCTTCAGTCCTGCTTACTTGGATGATATAGCTGTCTTCAGTAGCAGCTGGGAGGACTACTTCTTTCAACTGCAGGAAGTGCTTCAGGCCCTGCAACATACAGGCCTGACTATCAAGGTCAGTAAGTGCAAAATAGGGCAGGGATCTATGGTGTACTTTGGACACCTTGTGTACAGGGGTAGGGTGCAGCCCCTCTAGGTCAAAATAGAAACTATTCTGTCCTGAGTGCCCACAAAGACTCGGACTGAGGTGAGGGCATTCCTGGATACTCACAGGTAAGTTAAGTATAGATGATGTGATTGACTCTAGACGATGCAATGAAGTAATGTTTTTTTAATTTGTTTCCAACCACCACTAGCAGACCAACATAAAATAACATAAGAGGCTGTAAGGGACACAGTAAATGTTAAGCATACTTGCAATGGATTATGGTCAATGAAGGGGGTGGAGCTTGCCTGGTCTGAAGATGGCCGCCTGTTAGGCGAGCTCCTTCGGCCGCGACAAGAGTCCTACATAATCCATATCATGCTTTTAAACAAGCACCTCGCCATCGCCTTGTGTCTGTTGCACTCTGGTGCCTATTTTGAGATCATCAACTCAGGTGAGTGGTGGCTCCTGGGGCTGCGGCACAATCCTTCATGGCCAGCTCTGAAGATGTGGCATGGTCTGCTGCATGGGGTCCGGCACCGAGTGCTGTCCCTGTGGTGCCGCTGCAGGTTCCTGTTTGGAGCACCCGGTACCAAGCAGGGGCTCCTAGCCACATCAGGACCCCTTCCGGGGGCGGGTGCCTTGTTGCAGCAATCTTTGAGGGCTGAGTGCCGTGCAGAGGTGGACAGGCATCTCCAGGCCTACATTGAGGCTGGGGGCTCAAGTTGTACTGCAGCCTTCCCCTGGCCTCCTGAGGTGAGCTGGAGTTGTGGGCACCAGGGGATACCCAGTGTTGTCACCCTGCAGACTAGTGCTGCATAGAGCCCTGCCCCTGTGTCTGGAGGCTCACCCCGGGCAGCTAGAGCTATTGGAACTGTGTCTTTCACCTGATCCCCCTGTGGCTGGTGGAGGGGGGCCCTAATTGACTGCTGTGCTGCTCTGTCTGTCCCTGGAGCGTCTGTAGGGGATTATATCCTATGCCCTTCTTGGTTCGGACAAGGCCGGATCCTTGTGACTTTTAGCCCTAACTGGAGTGGGGACCTCGATACTTGCCTGATATTCCGCCTGATTCTTTGTGCTGTCCCACTCTATGGTGCTGTGACACGTGGGATTGCCTTTGACTCTGAGCTGTGGCCTCCATTGCTGGGGTGATCTGTGGTGGTTTCCCCTGGGTACTTCATTCCACTTGCTGGGCCCCTTCTGCCACCACAGGTGGATTCCCCCTGCAGTGCCTGGTGGCGCCCCTCTCTGTGTTTCTGGGTATGTTCGACAGTGGAGGTGGCAGAGGTAGTTGGGGGTGTTGGCCCCCGGCGTGGACTACTTTTGCTGCACTTATGCCCTGGGGAACAGTGCTGGAGACAGCGGCCTTCATACATCGTGCCCCCAGGTCACAATTCATATTGATTTAAGGATTGAGGTGCGGCCTACGGATCTTTTGATCATCCTCCAGAGCCTTTTTCCATTCTGTTGAGTGTACATTTGCAGTTCCATACTTGCAAAGAATTAAACTGCTCGCACTGCCATGGGTAAGACTGTCATGACCCAACCCAAACTTCAGTTCCAGCAGCGAAAAACATCTAGGCTGCGTGAGGATGGGGCAGCAACACTGGTGACAGATGCAGATGTTTCGGGGCCTGAGGTGGGTGGAGACCTGCACCAAATCTTGACTGCTATTCAACTCATATTTACAAAGATTGAAGTGAAAATCGATACCTTCACCTACCACATGGACAGGATGTCAGAACGCATTGATAAACATGCGGAGTGCCTAGATATGGTCAAGAGGCATGTGCTGGAGGCTGAGTGGTGGGGGCACAGAAGCAGCTGGAGAAGATGATGTCGGTGCTGCAGGCCAAGGCGGAGGACTTGGAGGCCCGCTCTAGGCAGAATAATGTCTGTATTATAGGGCTAGCTGAATCTACGAATGTGGGTATTATGGAGACCTATGTGAAGTAAGTAGCTCCTTGTGGACCTTTCGGGGTGAGAGACATTCTCCGATATGTTTGTTGTGGAGCATACTCAGAGTTTGCTGGCTCCGAAGCCAACCCTGGGGCTAGGCCCCACCCGACTATAGCGAGACTGCTTAGTTATCGAGATCGAGATGCAGCATTGCGCTGGCTCAGGGAATTAGAAAACCTTCGGTATGAAGGTGTAGAACTCTCGATTTTTCCAAAACAAGTAATGCTATAAAATCCGTTTAACCAATATTGTGAAAACTAGTTGAGTCTAGGAATATTAAATATACTATTCCCACTCTAGTTAATGCAATAGTAGAGAAAATGTTAGTCTTCGGAGGGTTAAGATTACCTATTCCTACTCCAGACACCACAATAGTATGGAAAGTGGTAGAGTTCGAAAGGGTTAGATTTACTTTACTACTCAAGTCAGTGCAACAGTAGGAAAAGCGTTGGACTTTGGAGGGGTTACGTTTAGTATTCCCACTGCAATCTAAGCAACAGTAGGGGAAAGCGCTGGATTTCAGAGAGGTGAAATTTACTATTCCCAATCCAGTCTAAACAACAGCAGGGAAAGTATTGGACTTCGAAGGGGTTAAATTTACTATTCCTACTCTAGGCAATGCAACAGCAGGGAAAGCATTGGATTTCAGAGGAGGTCAAACGTACTATTCCCACTCCAAACAGTGCAACAGTAGGGAAATTGTTGCACTTCGGAGGGGTAAAATTTAGTATTCCCAGTCCAGTCTGTGCAACAGTAGGTAAAGCGTTAGAATTCAGAGGGGGTAAATTTACAATTCCGACTCCCAACAACACAACACTAGGGAAAGTGTTGGACTTCAGAGGGGGTAAATTTACTATTCCCACTCCAATCTGTGCAACAGTGGGGAATGTGTCGGAATTTGGAGAGGCTAAATTTGCTATCCCCATTCCCAACAACATAACAGTAGGGAAAGTGTTAGACTTCAGAGGGGTTAAATTTACTATTCTCACTCCAAACAGGGAAATAGTAGTAAAGGTGTTGGATTTCAGAGGGGTAAAATTTACTATTCCCAATCCAGTCTGCGCAACAGTAGGGAAAGCATTGGATTTTGGTGAGGTAAAAATGTACAATTCCAACTCCAAACAGCACAACAGTAGGGAAAGTGTTCAACTGCGAAGAGGTTAACTTTACTACTCCCACTGCACTCTAAGCAAGAGTAGAGCAAGTACTTCACTTCAAACACATTATATATATATGTATGAGTATCCCCAGGAATGTAGAACCTATATTAAACTCTCATTATAAATATTATTAAATGACATTATATATATATATATATATATATATATATATATATATATATATATATATATATATATATATAGAGAGAGAGAGAGAGAGAGATAGATAGATAGATAGATAGATAGATAGATAGATAGATAGATAGATAGGATATTCACTGAAAAAACCGAAGGAGGTTACAGAGACGATATATTTAGGCTCAAGTTTCACTCATACAAAACTAGTGAAATTCAGCAGTTATAGTTAGCTGAGCTAACTATAACTCATGCCCCCGCAATGCACTGCTTATGACCTCACATATTAACATATTACATCACTCATGACATGGTCAGGGACATCACTGATGACATCTCAAATGACATCACTGATGGTTTGTTCAGGGAATTTCTAAGTTTTTAAAAATTATATTTCCTAACTATAACGTCCCTGTAACCTTTATTTTTTTCAGAGAATTTCGAAGGTATTTTAATTTTATTTCCTAACTATAACCTGAAAACTTTGAGAGTGGGTGTGTGAGTCACTGTATAGGATGCTGACTGGCTGTGTGAGTGGCTGTATAGGTCTGTGAGTGAGTGTGTAATATCTGGGTAATTATGTAAGTGCATGAGTAGTGCATGGGGGATTGTATGATTGCATAGGTAGTGCCTGTCTGATTCTATGAGTGCAATTGCCAAGGACACACTGTGAATACAGGGTGTTTTTGACAAAGTGTAAAACACATATATAGACATATTTTACATAAAGTTTTGAAATAAATACATCAAAGATGCATATTTCTTCTTCACAGCAACACCAGAGGTCGCAATGACATCAGTAGTCACAAATACAAATGACAAAGTGTAAAACAGATACACAGATATGTTTTACAAAAAGTTTGAGTCTAGATGTTTAGTAACATATTGCATTAACTTTATTTTAACAATATATTTCTAAAGAACAACAGTTTCAAAAAATAACTTTCGACATCTGAACTCACGAATACAACATAACTACCAAACAAACATCAAACTATCCATTGTTACCCAAACTCCTGGGGAATCAAAAACTGCTGCAAAACTAGTGCAATGCACAATGTGTGACAAGACCCTCTCTAAAGGGACAAACAAAAAATATTCATGTGGGACGACGTCCATCTTATATTATCTTCAAACCTATCATAGAAATAATCTCCAAACGGCGATCTACCAGAGGGAAGATGGAGGACCATCTACATCAGTGGCAGCATCAACAATACCCATTCAGAAAGTCCCTTCAGAGGTGCACTACTATAACAGATATGGTTAGAGTTTTCAAGAATGGCCATGTATTACATGGAATGTAGTATTGTTACAAGTGCTGGGTGAGCAGTGTGTTACAGCTATTCGCAATGCTGCAAAAAATCATACATGCTAATTTTTCCTCCCTTTTTTTTTTTTTGCACACTTCTCAGTGCAAATTTTTAATTCCTCCAGTCCCAGTTGCCATTTTTGTTACCATAAAAAAGAATTTAAAAAAGAACTTTACAAAAGCACTAAAAAAGATTTAAAATTCAAAAACAAAACAGAAAATCATGTCACCAAGAAATAAAAGAATATCATTGGATAATACACTTTTCAACTAGAAACATAAGAAGAACACGCCCATTTATCTATCTTGAACATTCTTTAGGAGGAGTTCATAGTGAGCAGATTTGCACAATGCACAATATGTCACAAGACATTGTCAAGGGGTACAACTATTCTTGCGTAATTACGTCGATGCTTTACCATCTAAAAATAAACCATAGTAATAATGTAAAGGGCCCTCAACTTCAATAGCAACAGCAACAACACCGGGACAGAGAGTCCCTTCGGAGGTCCAATCTCAACTTCAAGATTTGGCTCCACAGTTTTCCCAAATGGCATCATAGTGCATGGATTGTGGAGTTGTAGTGAGTGGTGGAGAGCAGCCCATAACAGCCCTTCACAAGGCATCAAAGAATCATAAATGGTGCTTCTTTTTCTGTTTGCCCCTCAAAGTTTATTATCTTGCCGTATGGACAAGTCAAAGCATTCCTCTACAAATAAATACACAGACAACTTTTGCCAGTTATCATTGTTTGTTTTTCACTTTTTAAATACAAGTCAACAGCCTGTGTTTGAATCTTCTAGTGAGTGCGTCAACAACATATACAAACATCCTCTGGTTTTTGAGACCACACTGTGTTAAATTTTGTAATCTCTTTTTCAAAACTATTAACTGTAATATCTGTGTCCCGATCTGCAACTCCTCCTCTTAACAACTCTTCATTTTCCCTAGAATCCTGCTCAGGTCCAAACAAACGAAACTGCACATCATCACATACATTTTCTACGTCTGCCACAGTACCATGCAAAAGTGCTCTATTAATTTCTCTTAAACATAAAGTAGGAGTTTTTACATAGTACAGCCTCCTAACTAAAGTTCACATTGTTGAGTGATGTACAGCTAATATCCTGAAATGATGAAAGGTGCGTTGGCACACTTTCTTTGATAAACAAGCTAGTGAGTGTCCCTGCAAATGTGTATGCTTTCTAATCTTGCAAGGATCCAATCCTTGTAAAGTACATATTTTGTGTTTTAAACTTCACCTTGGAAAGATACGTAAGAACTTCCTTAATATATCAATGGATTGCCGTCAAATACTACAAACACTACTACACTCCCATTTGTATACAGGTGCCTGAGTCCTCCTTCCTTGTACCTTTTCTCCAATAACTTGTTCTACATTTGTAGGTACCATTACCTCTTTTGCTATAGGAGTGCCATTCTTCATTTCATAACAACGTCCTCTGTAATCAATAGCATGAACTAATCCAATATCCTGGAGATAGCTTTCTTCATTAAAGAAAGACTCTGTACTAAAAGTATGTACGCATTCTCCACTTAAAACTGTACAAAAGTTACTTCTGTTTACAAATCTTTTTTCTCTTTTGTCTCCTTATGCACAACACCATTTTGTCAAGTCTTCATTCTATTTTTAATCAAGATGAAAAACTTCCTCTTCAAAGCAAAGGCCTTATCAACTACTCTCTCAACTCGTTCTTTCTGTTTCAGTGCCTCTCTCCTTCTTCTGTACTTTTTCATAGTTCTCAGTAGATTTATAACTACTCTACTACAAAACATCCTGGCTCTGATTTGCTTAAACTGTTTCTGTCTTCTGGTTAAGGTATGTCCATCTTTGTTACATTCTTCACTGTTCTTTTTATATACATTTTGTCCATTGTTAATCTTTCTCATAGTTTGAATTTTATTTTCATTATTTAATAATCTTTGGAAATGTCCACATATATTTTTAAGAAATGACTTTGTCCTCTTACCAATAGATCTTTTTTCGTTCACCACTTTTTCAACATTTTACCCCTTTTGAGTCTCAGTTCTGCATAGATACTGTAGTTGCTTCTGTTCCTTTTTCCTAAATTGTAGGCATTCTGTGTGTAATTATGCAAATATTATTGTGTAAAAAAATAACTATATTTCAATTTTTTTCTAGCCAGTGTACCAACTACTTCACTACTGACTTGCGCATAATACAAAAACAGTTTTTATGTTATGTTGCAGATGTAAATCTACAAATGAACCTACCTACATAACTACAAACACTTACTTCAATGTACCAAACCCAAACCAAAACACAAAATTTAATTTCTTAGTTACCTTTTAATATTATAGCGCCCGCTCCTAAAACACACCTGCACCATATCTCAGTTCTCACTTATACACGCTAAAAGACCTCTTTCCCTCCTATGTACTCAATTAAAGAAAACACATAAACCAAAGTGTAAAAGTACATACAGTGTCTCAAAACTGTAAATCCAAGAACACAACATAAAAGCTATTTCTGTGCCTCTTTACTACTGTGTCACTGGTACATTAGTGTTTCAATACTTTTCTACTTAGATGTGTCAGATTTAAATTTTGAGAAACACTGCATATAAAAATCTGCACATTAATCTGTATCACAGCATATAGCTCATTAATTCTTCTGAGTACATGCAAACAGTGTGTGACAGGTTACATATATAATTCCCCAGATGGTTCTAAAAGAGTACATATTCCTCACTAAAACTTGTAAATACATGTGTTTCTGGTTCAGTACAACAAAAATACTCCCTGGATGATTGGATGAGTGCATAGATAGTGCCTAGGAGATTCTCTCAGAATATCGGCAGTGCCTGTATGATTCCCTGAGTATGTAGGAACTACATCGGTGGTTCCATATCTGCGTAGTTATTTTCTGTGTATTTATATGACTATGTCGCTACCTTCTGGGTGATTGGATGAACACATGTGTGTTTCCTGCGCAGTTCAATGAGTACATAATTAGTGCCTGTGTGATTGGAAGAGTGCATATGTAGTGCCTGGGTGATTGAATAAGTCTAGATATCACACTTGATATATAATTGCATACATGGCTCTCTAAGAGCATACATTGCTCTGTTACTCAGCGTGCACATGCATCAGTAAGTTTCTAAAACTGAAAACAACAATTCTTGCTTTTTCAAAGCACAAAACCTTTACTTAATGGCATACTTACATCATTTTGCAAATATTTATTCTGTCTTTAAAACATATATTCATCATTTCTCACGAAAAGTTACACGCCACGTGAAGCTAGCACAAGAAATCTCAAGAGACATTCTGCACTGTTAACCCTCCTCAATTTTAAACATAGCATGTTTAAAGAAATACAGCACTCTCACCATATATACATGACATTTTCAACAGCCTTAAAGAACATAGATCACCATGTAAACATGTATATGATTTCATAATAGATATACACCTTCAGGCCATCTTTCCAAAAATATATAGTTCTCTGCATCTTTAAGTAAACTCAAGAGTCTCATCGTACATATCACTATCTGCAACCACAAAAACCATATCTCACCATCTAAGTATATGCAAACCGGTCATATAAGTTAAAAACCACAGTGACAAACACTTCCTAATGCATACCTAACAAGGATTACTACTTTATAATTCATATACAGAGGCAGCACATTTTCTTATCTTTTGTTTCTGACTACACTACTCCTGTTTAATAATGTGACTAAAACTACCACAACTCCCAGAATGCAAATAATATAGATGTATCTATTCTGCACATAAGGCTTAGACATTTAAAACATTGTCAGTTTTCATTGCGCATGGTAATTTTCAACAGTACTAATATCTTAAACACATACAGGCTGCCAGATACAGTTCATCTGATATATTTTTTTCACATCACTGTGATACTCTTTTCAATCAAACTCCCATATACATCTTCATTTCTAATCTGCATTTTTTTAATAATTAAAAAGTTATATACATACCAATGAATTGAGTTCGTAGCTCTTTCTGGATAGTTTTGACACTGTAAGATTTGTAAAAACTAAGCACAAGAATGGTACACCACTCTCATAGAAAACAGCTATAAAATGGCAACCTCTTCAACTTTCCACTCTAGGATCATGAGAAAGGCAGCAAATGAAATCATGTGTTTCATTTTAGACTACAGCATCTCCACTTGTGAATGGTTTGCATCTGTTAACCCTTCCCATCTGTTTTAAAACAAGTTTCCTCTCCCCGTGTGTTCGCAATGTTTTCACGATCATCGCGCAAAAAACGGGAATCCAAACCGATATTTAGCTTCAGTTTTTTTTAATGTAAATACTGAACAACAGTTTATTACATAGTCCTGAGTTTCAAATTAAAGTTTGTCATTACTTAAATTGTGTCATAACTTAAAAAAATGTTTATGTCTCTTTAATACCCTTCCCCCCCAATGCACTCTAACACTCTTAGCTCAGTGTACCTAGCAACCCAGTGGAACCAATAGGTCACAAGTTCACAGCACATTCTAGAAGGAACATGAAACTTCCAAATACGATACAGCAGGTGTGGCTTACTCCACACATTCAAAAGCATATCCATGTCTGTATTATATTTCTTTTTTAAACAACAGCCAATAATAGCACTTGTTGCTAAGGCATCTAACACACTATCTAATTGTATTCACTTTCATGTTTACAGCATCTAATGAAATGTATATATGTATATATATATATATAAATATATATATATGTATGTGTATGTAGGAAAGTAGGATCTGCTTCTTATGGTTACCCCCACTTTTTGCTTGATGTTACACTGTTTTTGACTAGTCTGACTGGGATCCTGCTAATCAGGACCCCAGTCTATCTGCTTTCTCCTTAAAATGTTATGCATGTACTTAGGTACACTCCAAATTGGATACTGGGGTACCCTTATACGTCCATAGTATATGGTACACATCTACCCAGGGCATAGGTACCCCAGAGGCCTACCATGGGCTGAAGCATGTATTATGCCACCCATGAGAGGCCATACAAAATGGAACTACAGGTCTGCCATTGCAGCCTGTGTAAGATGGTGCCTGCACCACTTACGATAGATATAGGTTTACCATAGCTATAGGTCACTACACTTAAAACCTATAAGTCACCCCTATAGCAGGCCTTAACAATCCTGAAGGCAGGGTGCTGGGTTTTACGTGAGAGGGTGCCCCTGCATGAGCAGAGCCCCTCTGCAGCCTTCAGAGACCATTCTCCCGGGTTGTCTGTGACACAGCCAGACATATAGGTAGAGGTGCATTATAACCTCGCGGTAAATGCTATCTCGAAAACGGCTGAAACAAAACATGTTGTGTTTGGTATAAAACACCTTGGAATCATACCTCCACACCAGTAACCGGTTTGGGAGGTATGATTCCATCCTCCAGAAGCAAGCTTCGGGAGTCCCTGGTCTTCCCGGTACCAGCCTTCTCGACCTGGACAGCACAAAATGGATGCTGCCAACCAGAGACACATTTCTGCCCTCCTACTGCTGAGCCAAGGTAGAGCAGAGGAAGGCAGCACAATAGGCATCCTGTCACAGGGAGGTGTGACCACCTCCCAGACAGGATTTAGTGTATTGGAGCTGGGTGGGTGCACTGCCAAAGTGCCTCAAAGTCTGCACGAGGGGCACATTTGGGGTCCCTGTGCATAGTCCAGCTAAAACCAGTTCTGGGAGCCATTGGCTCCTGCTCTGGCACAAAACTGGACAAAGGACATGGGTGTAACCACCCCCCTGTCCTAACCCTCCCCTGGGAGGGTCCCCTGAATCTGTCCAACCCTCTCCCGTGAGTACAAAAGGGCTTACATGGCTGTAGGACCCTAGATTCAACATGGACAAGATTCTGAACAAGAAACCACTGACCTTCAACCGTCTGGACACTCTGGACTTCGCTGGACTTCGACTAGGCCCGACTTCGTCTCCCTCTCCGTCCAAAGCATCATCTGTGCCTGTGCACCAAACAGGCTCCATGCAGGACCTGTGGAGCATCAAGGACAACTGAAGTATCTCCCTTGGGGTGAAGGAGTCACTCCCCTGCATTCGCAGGCACCGTAATGCAACTGACTGGTCTGCTGATCCTGAGCTCCTGTGGACTCCAAAGGCTCCAGCAACACAGGAGGTGGGTTTCTATGTTCCTTGAGGTTGAGCTGCCCTCTCACCAAGTTTGAGGCTAGTATCCCTCGTGGGGACCTCATAACCCGAAAACCTGTGCACTGCGTACTTTTGCAATTGCATATGCTTGTTGGTGCTCCCCAACTTTGTGCATTGGGCTGTCGATAGCCCAAACCTCAGTGCACATTTCATACCAAAGACGTTGGCCTCCTTGCACTCTGTGCCCTGCAAGCTGTTGTTTGGTGAAACTGCTAGAGGTCTCCTCGCGACTCCTGTGCCTTCGGCCTGTGGGTCCATTTGAGGGACAATCCTGATTATCTTGGGCTCCCCTGGTTGCTCCAGGCCTGCCCTGACTCCCCTTGCTGTGGTGAGTCCTCAAGAAACCCTAGGCTGACCCGACGGACCTGAAAACTACCGGCCCATCTCTCTCCTTCCCTTCGCAGCCAAAGTCACTGAGAGATTCCTCAATGCCCAGCTGACCACCTTCATCAAAGAGAATGCCATCCTCGACTCCTCCCAGTCTGGATTCCACAGCAACCACAGCACGGAGACTGCCCTCCTCGCCGCCACCGATGACATCCGCATGCTACTCGACCAGGGCCACACAGCGGCCCTCATCCTACTAGACCTCTCTGCAGCCTTCGACACCACCTCCCACCGCACTCTCGCTGCCAGACTCCACGACGCCGGCATATGGGAAACCGCCCTCGACTGGATCCGCTCCTTTCTCACCGGCAGAACCCAAAGGATCAGACTCCCACCCTTCCTCTCCGAACCCACAGAGATCATCTGCGGAGTACCCCAAGGATCCTCGCTCAGCCCCATGCTCTTCAACATCTATATGGCCCCCCTCGCCGCCATCGTCAGACAGCACGGGCTCAGCATAGTATCCTATGCTGATGATACCCAGCTCATCCTCTCCCTCACGAAGAACCCCGAAGACACCAGACTCAGCTTCCAGGAAGGAATGAAAGACGTCACAACCTGGATGAACAACAGCTGCCTTAAGCTCAACTCGGTGAAGACAGAGGTCCTCGTCCTTGGACCCTCCTCCACCGCCTGGGACAACACCTGGTGGCCCTCTGCCCTCAGAAACCCACCCACTCTATCAGACCCCGTCCGAAACCTCAGCATCATTCTAGACTCCTCCCTCACCATGACCCGCCAGATCAACACCGTCGCCTCCACCTGCTTCAACTCCCTCCACATCCTCCGCAAGACCTTCTAATGGATCCCCCCCGAATGCAGAAAGACCATCACCCACACACTCATAACCAGCAGACTGGACTACGGTAACGCCCTCTATGCCGGAATCAACAAAACCCTGCTACACAAGCTCCAAACCATCCAGAACACCGCAGCCAGACTCTTCCTCGGAACCCCACGACATGAGCACATGACCCAGCACCTACGAGACCTCCACTGGCTCCCCATCGAGAAGAGAGTACCCTTCAAGCTACTCACCCACGCCTACAAATCCCTCCACAACATCGAACCCAAATACCTCAGCGAAAGAGTCTCCTTCCACGTACCCAAAAGGAACCTCCGCTCCGCCGACCTCGCCCTGGCAGAGACCCCACTCATCCACAAAACCAGAGCAGGTGGAGGAGCCTTCTCCTACGTCGCAGCAAAGACCTGGAACGAGCTCCCAGTCAACATCAGACGCTCCCCAACTCTGCACACCTTCAGGAAGAGCCTCAAGACCTGGCTCTTCGACTGATCCGGAGCTGCACCCCCCCAGCGCCCTGAGACCCTCACAGGTGAGTAGCGCGCTTTAAAAAACCTCTGATTGATTGATTGATTGATGGTCTTTGCTGGGCCAGACCGTTACCTTTCTTGACCTTCTTCGTGGGTTGCTGTTGCCAAGGCTTGTTGGTGCTCCCGCCGGACACTGACCCCTCTGCACTCGACATCCTTCGTGGGACAGCTCGTATCCGGCTCCTGGTTGTCCTCGACGTCTCCTGGTCCCTGCAGCTGTAGAGTCAAGGTCTCCTTCTTCGCACCTAAAGCACCTGACATCGGTGGGCATTCGTCTACCGAGCCTCTGGTCACTCCTGAGTGACCCAGACTCTGTCCCCTCTGCTTTCAGGTTAATCCCATCAAGAATCCACCTGCGGATTCCACCGGACACTTTTCTTCTTTCCAGCAGTGGCATTTCCTTGAAGACTCCCATTGAGAACGGCGGTGGTTTCCGACGCCACTTCAGACCTATGCACCCGGCTTCCCTGGGATAGGTAACTCTGGTACTTCGGTATACACGGGTGGGGTGGCTCTCCAACCTTCTAAGTTCCAAAGAGTTTCCTTGTAATCCACTGGGAAGGGTCCTTTAACTTTAAAATTGCAACCGCGACTCTCCCATTGAATTGTACGTAGCAAGCGGTCGTGTTTTCACACTGCACCCGTCCTCCGTGGGGTCCCTACTTACTCAGCTTGGGTGGTTCCTTGGGGTCCCAGCGATTCTACACATTCTAGTCACTGTCTTGACTCGAGTCGTGGTTCTTATACCACTATTTTAGTATATGGTTTGGTCTCCCCCGGGAGCCCACTGTGTATTAGTGCTACTTACGATTGTTTCTGTACAAAAGTATTGTGTGCTGTGTGTTTATCTGCGTGTAGCAGATTCTGTGAGGTATTTAAGGTGGTATAATAATAAATACATCTTCTTCTAACTACTGTGTGGTTCTCCTTTCATTTAACCAATACAATAAGATTGCATTCTGGTAAAACAAGCTGCTTAACATTCCTTCATGACTAAGCCTGAAGGCTGTTCTCCACAGCTAGCACTTGGATAGCTTTCATAAGGTTATCTTTGACCTCTTAAATCACCATAAGGGTTGTTTGGACTGGTGCAAGGTGCCCACTTTAATCAGTGTACATCATATACCAGGCCAACTTCTCACAGTGTATATATGTATGTATGTATGTATATATTATCTACTGGCGGTCGCCAGTAGATAGTTATAGTTACAACCTATTATCCATAGGAAATCCGCGACATTCTATTTGAAATAACTCTCTTGCCGGTTGACGTATCTTCGCGAAATTTTCAAACTTCGTGGGCGCTCCGGTCCGCTCCTACCCTGAAAGTCTCGGGGGATACGTCAAGCGGGGGCCGAGAAAAAGGGGGTCCCAAAACGCGTTTTCCCCATGCATTTTCCCATAGGAAACTTTAGACACGGCTACAGCCCGAACTGCTGAACGGAATTACACCAAATTTGGCAAAGAGGTAGTTCTTGGTTCAGAAAGAACCCTTTTTGTTAAATGGTGTAAATCCGTTCAGTAGTTGCTGAGAAAATGAAAAGTAAAAAGTTAGTGATATATAGGGACGAGTAGGGTCCGCGTACCCTCCCGATCACGAGCTGCATGTTAATTGGCTGTCAGCTGGCTGTCAACATTCCGATTCAGGAAATGTTGGCAGCCATTTTGTCCCTCGGTAGAACCGAGGGACAGAAACAAGTGCGCAAAGCGCACAAAGGGGGCAGGGTAGAAACACCCTGACCCCCTAGGTTTGCTCAGGAAGTCCCACAAGGACCCCCTGGGCAAAAAAAAAAAAAATGTTTTTAGAAATCGGCAGGATACGCTCAGGGTGCGCGAATCCTGCCGGAGAAATCGAAGCGCGGTCTCCCGCGCTTCGATAGTACTGGCCCTCGGGTGGCCCAAGTCCCGGGGGCATGGTGGGGGGATAATTTAATGTGTGGGGGCCTCAAAGGGCCCCCAAGCCCCGGGGACCGCCACCCCCCGGTGCTTTTTTAAAAATGGTGCGGGAGGGCTCTGAGCCCTCCCGCAGCCCCGAGGACCACCACCTCCCCGGGGCTTTTTTTAAAATAATTATTAAACCTGTGTGGGGGGCTCCAGCCCCCACACGCCCGGGGACCACCACCTCCCGGGGCACTAAACATTTTAATATGGGGGTCCGTTACGGACCCCCAGAGCCCCGGGGACCACCACCTCCCCGGGGCTGTGTACTGAATGGGAGGGGGCCGCGCGGCCCCCCTCCTGGAGCCCTTGATGGCCCTGGGGACCACCACCCCCCAGGGCCGGCTCCTGCAGTGTCCCGGGGTGCCTACCCCCGGGACACTGTAGTTTGCTATGGCAGGACGGAGCCTCGCGGCTCCCGTCCTGCCATAGCAAACTGCTTTGGATATTGGAAGAGAGAGCAGGGAAACCTGCTCTCTCTTCCAATATCCAAAGCTATTGCTTTTCCACATGGGGAGCAGCATGTCAGCTGCTCCCCATGTGGGAATAGCAATGCCGGCTCCCAAGGGACGTGGGAGCCGGCGGGACTGTGGGGGATTGGGGACCCCCACAGTCCCCAACGGAGAGGGCCAGCCCCGGGGGATGGGGTCCCCGGGGCAAGTAGTGGCCCGGGAGGGGGGCCACGCGGTCCCCCTCCCCAAAAAAGAGAAAAATTAAAAAAAAAAAAAAATGGAAAGGCCGGCCCCGGGAGATGGGGTCCCCGGGGCCTTAAAATGGCCAGAGGAGGGGGCCATGCTGCCCCCTCAAAAAAATAAATATAGAGGCCATGCCCCGGGGGATGGGGTCCCCAGGGCCAATACAGGCCCAGGGAAGGGGGCCACGCGGCCCCCTTCCCGTTTTTTTTTAAGGCAATTTAAAAAGGGGTAAGGCCCTGGGGGATGGGGTCCCCAGGGCCCAAAAAAGAAAAAGAAGGGGGGCCACACAGCCCCCCTTCAGGGGCAAAAAACGATCGGGCCCGCAGGCCCCGCCCCTTTCTTCACCACTCTGCAAACGCGCCCCTGGCGCGTTTGCAGAGGAGGAACGAATTCCCCTTGAATACTGGGGGTCCCTGGGGGCCAACTAGCCCACCAGGTACCTCCAGTATGCGCCAGGGGCTGCCTTGCAGAGAGGTGTACAGAGGCCACGCCCCTTTTTACACCTCTCTGCAACGCAGCTCTGTGGCGCTTTTGGAGGTATATGGTGGGCTAGTTGGACTCCGGGGACCCTCAGGATTCAAGGGGACTTAATCCCCCAACTTAAAACGCGCCACGGGGCGCGTTTGCACAGTGGTGAAGGGAGGGGGCGGGGCTTCAGGTGACATGTGTGCAAACAGGCCCCGTGGCGCGTTTTAAGATGGGGAATTAAATCCCTTCAATCCTGAGGGTCCCTGGGGGCCAACTAGCCCAACAGGTACATCCAGAATGCGCCACAGAGCTGCGTTGCAGAGAGGTGTAAAAGGGGTGTGGCCTCTCTACACGTCTCTGCAACGCAGCCCCCTGGCGCATATTGGAGGTTCCTGGTGGTCTAGTTGGCCCCTAGGGACCCTCAGGATTCAAGGGGACTTAATCCCCCAACTTAAAACGCGCCACGGGGCGCGTTTGCAAAGATGTCACCTCAGGCCCCGCCCCTCCCTTCACCATTGTGCAAATATTCCTCTAAAATCAGCCGAAATAGGAATTCCGATTTACTCACCTGTTATAAGGAGAGACCTCAGTGCTGTATCTTTCAGCCCAGTACTGGTCCTGAAAAGTAATTTTAACCGTACTTACCAGTAACTTGAATTTCCTTCCATAGGCTAACATTGACTGGTTTCACTTGGAAATTCTTCTAAGTGTGGAGTTTTGGAACTTTAAAATATTCCTCTAAAATCAGCCGAAATACGAATTCCGATTTACTCACCTGTTATCAGGAGAGACCTCAGTGCTGCATCTTTCAGCCCAGTACTGGTCCTGAAAAGTAATTTTAACCGTACTTACCGGTAACTTGAATTTCCTTCATAGGCTAACATTGACTGGTTTCACTTGGAAATTCTTCTAAGTGTGGAGTTTTGGAACTTTAAAATATTCCTCTAAAATCAGCCGAAATACGAATTCCGATTTACTCACCTGTTATCAGGAGAGACCTCAGTGCTGCATCTTTAAGCCCAGTACTGATCCTGAAAAGTAATTTTAACCATACTTACCGGTAACTTGAATTTCCTTCATAGGCTAACATTGACTGGTTTCACTTGGAAATTCTTCTAAGTGTGGAGTTTTGGAACTTTAAAATATTCCTCTAAAATCAGCCGAGATACGAATTCCGATTTACTCACCTGTTATCAGGAGAGACCTCAGTGCTGCATCTTTCAGCCCAGTACTGATCCTGAAAAGTAATTTTAACCGTACTTACCGGTAACTTGAATTTCCTTCATAGGCTAACATTGACTGGTTTCACTTGGAAATTCTTCTAAGTGTTGATTTTTGAAACATACAAATATTCCTCTAAAATCAGCCGAAATCCGAATTCTGATTTACTCACCTGTTATCAGGAGAGACCTCAGTGCTGCATCTTTCAGCCCAGTACTGGTCCTGAAAAGTAATTTTAACCGTACTTACCAGTAACTTGAATTTCCTTCCATAGGCTAACATTGACTGGTTTCACTTGGAAATTCTTCTAAGTGTGGAGTTTTGGAACTTTAAAATATTCCTCTAAAATCAGCCGAAATACGAATTCCAATTTACTCACCTGTTATCAGGAGAGACCTCAGTGCTGCATGTTTCAGCCCAGTACTGATCCTCAAAAGTAATTTTAACCGTACTTACCGGTAACTTGAATTTCCTTCATAGGCTAACATTGACTGGTTTTCAGCAAAAAGTTTCAAAGTGTTAATTTTCACAAACTACAAATATTCCTTAAAAATCGACAGTATGACTTAAACGCATTCTTTCAACTGTTTACAGGAGATGCACCAGTGCTGGATCCAGGATCCAACACTGAGTAAGAAAAAGTAACGATAACAGTTTTTACCTGCTAAGTGAATTTCCTTCCATAGGATAACATTGGTGATTCTATGAGGAAAAGTTTCAAAGTGTCAACTTTTAAAATACAATAATATTCCTTAAAAATCACGACTGTAACCAAAACGCTTTTACTCAACTGTTTACAGGAGATGTCCCAGGACTGAATCTAGGATCCAGTCCTGTGGTTAGAAAAGTAATCCATAAAGTAACTAATTGCATTTAACTAGAAATTCACATTGAGCTGAATGTTGCATTGTGTTTGAAAATGTGTTGCCCATTGCAACAACTGTAACTACTGTACTTAAAAGTCTATTGCCTATCTGCAAAGTATTTAAACTAAAGTAATTCATTAAGAGAAAGTATTTTTTGTAATGTAATGTATAATGTAATTACAATGTAATTTAAATAATAAAATATGTAAAAAAAAATTGTTTCTAAAAATGTAGTAAATCAGTATTTTAAAAATGTATATAACAATTAATACATTTAAAAATTGTCATTTACAAAACCTTTGAAATTCACTGAAAAAACCGTAGGTTTCAGACATGTTATAGTTACAAATTAGCATTTAAAAAACCTTTGAAATTCACTGAAAAAACCATAGGTTTCAGGGACGTTATAGTTACAAATTAGCATTTAAAAAACCTTTGAAATTCACTGAAAAAACCATAGGTTTTAGGGACAGTTATAGTTAGTTGGACATTGCACTCGTACAAAACCCATGAAATTCCCCCGTTATAGTTAGTCCAGCTAACTATAACTCGCGCCCCCGCAATGCACTGCTGATGACGTCACATATTACATCACTCATGACATGGTCAGTGACATCACTGATGACATCACTGATGACATCTCAAATGACATCACTGATGACATCACTGATGACATCATCCATGTGATAATTTCATGCATCTTCTCACACCCTAATATAACCTTTGATACACCCACTCTAAAGTACAGACTGCCATTCGCAAAACCATAGACACTCCAACACCAATAACTACATACCCACTCACTGATTCTTAGGTCTACGCACACATCCACTCACTCACCCGAACAGTCACTCATATTTACGGTCACTCAGTACAGGACTATCATATGCACTCATACTCCTATATAGACACTCAAACACCGCCACTCATCCATAGAGGTACTCACACACCTAGTCAGTCATGCAAATAATTAAACACACTACCATTTACTCACCTATACAGTTATACACACACCAGCTCACTTACTCATACAAATACTAGCACATTCTTACGCTCTTATACAATCACTGATACAAGCACACACTCATCCATACAGCCACTATCACAATCAGTCACTCTTGCTTATAGCTATTTATATACTCCAACACACATATATACTGCCTTTCACATATGTAGTTACTCACACATGTACCACTGGGACATACATTCACTCACTAACACACTCTTACACACACTTACCCACCCATACAGTCTATCACAGATGCACTCTTGAAACCATCCACCCAGTGAATCACCCACTCACACATCTATGCACAGTCGCACACACCCCTCCCACACAAACACTCAGGCACCCATACAGATACTCACACAAGCATTCAATAACTCATATAGACACTCATGTAGCTATTCTCAAACACATGCAGCCACTTACACAGCAACAGACAGACGGATACAGACATTCACCCAGTTTAGTCACTAACCCATGCATTCAGTAAGATACGTTAAATCACTCACTTATACAGTCAGTCACGCACCTACTAAATCATCCATACAGACACTTACACACCCACTCATTCTTCAATACGTCTTTTCCTATATATATTAAAAATATTTAAACTTTACAGAAGCACACAGTCATTGGATGATGTCATCAGTGATGTCATCAGTGATGTCATTTGAGATGTCATCAGTGATGTCATCAGTGATGTCACTGACCATGTCATGAGTGATGTAATATGTGACGTCATCATCAGTGCATTGCGGGGGCGCGAGTTATAGTTAGCTGGACTAACTATAACGGGGGAATTTCACGGCTTTTGTACGAGTGCAATGTCCAACTAACTATAACTGTCCCTAAAACCTATGGTTTTTTCAGTGAATATATATATATATATATATATATATATTATAAACACCTACATTTTAACTGCTTTTCATTTGAAAAACTACCTCATTATTCAGCTCCAGCCTTCTCCTGACTGCTATTGCTCCTTCACTTCAAAATGCTTAGAGTGTGGATTGTGGGCCACAGCTATGTCTATTCGGCTAAAGAGGCTGCAAAAAAGAGAGGGATTGACAGGGACTTTGGTTTTCCAAATGTGGAGATAACTTGGTTTGAACAGAGAAGGTTAAAGTTTCATCAGTTGCTGGATTTAGTTAAATCCATTGTGGATTCCCGAGCTCCTCACCTCATGATTGTGCACTGTAGTGGCAATGACCTAGGCACATTGACTGGGATAGGGCTGGAAATTCTAATGAAAGAAACCTTTGCAGAACTGATGTCTCTTTTCCCTCACACTGTCTTGGTGTACTCTAATATATGCCAAAGACAGAAATGGAAGTGGTCAAATCAATTCTGTCCACAGATTGACAAAGCCAGGAAACATGTTAATAAAAATGTTTCTGCTTTCCTCAGAGACCAACAATCTGCATTTTGACATGCATGGCATTTATAGAAATGATGGAGTGCACTTTACAGATGAAGGCGACAGGGTGTTTCTAAGTAACCTGAAACTCTGCATCCAGTCTTATGTGTAGCTATCATATACACACAATCAACACAAAGGCTCTTGTCAGAGCCACCCTAGTCCCCGAAATATTGTTAATTTTCTTTTAAAAAAAATCTTTTTTTCAGTTTTTGGAAATCTTTGCAACAATGTCGCGATGGTCTCGGATACGTTGCACAAACAGAAAACAAAAGCAGACATTCAACGGCCACCAGCACATCCAAAAATATTAAGTAAAAAAATCCATTCTAAACATTGAGATACACATATTACTATGTACATGCTTCTTTAAAAACATGTTTTGGTCCAACCGACTGTCCCTACTCATGGAGGGGCTGGTCCTACCGGACCCGGCAGGCTTTGTCCCGGGCAGGGCCACTTCTCATAACCTGCGAACCATCTTCGCGCTCCTCCATGACATTGATCCTGATATCTCTGCCGCTGGGATTTTTTTAGATGCCACAAAGGCCTTTGATTCATTGGAGTGGGATTATATGCACGCCATCTTGGGTCGAATGGGCCTCCCTCGTCCTTTCTTGGCCTGGATTCAACTGCTATATTCTAAACCGGAGGCGGTGGTCCAGATTAACGGACTATACTCTGACCCCATACCCATTAAAGGGGGCACCTGTCAGGGTTGCCCGCTCTCCCCACTACTTTTTGTTTTAGCCATTGAGCCCCTGGCAGCCAAGATTAGGCAACATCATAGAGAGCATGCCATAATCTATCCCTCCCGCCAAATCCTTATATCCCTGGATGCGGATGACATTACCCTATACCTCCGTGACCCCAGTGTCAGACTTAATCCCATCCTGAGGGAATTCATCAGATTTGGTCATATATCGGGGATAAAATTAAATTGGAGCAAGTCACAGATTTTTCCGCTAACCCCTAATACTCCTAGATTCACACCTGAATACCCACTAAGCTGGTGCAATGAAGAAATCAAGTATCTGGGAATAAATATCACTAGGAACCCCGAGGAGACCATCAGAGCAAACTATGGGGCTGCGATTGAAACAATTGGCACGTGGATAGACCGCTGGATCGCACTCCCTCTTTCCTTAGCCGGAAGGGTGGCCCTGATGAAAATGAACATCCTTCCCAAGCTCCCCTACTTATTTATCAATATACCTTATTACCCGGGGTGCAAGTTTTTTTAACACTCATCGCTCCTTGCTCATCAAACTAGCCTGGGGCGGGAGGCAATCCCGACTAAGCTGGACACTCATGACTCAGCCATTCTCTACGGGGGGTTGCGAAGCTCCGGACATGGAGCTCTACTACCTCAGCGCTCAAGCCCACTATGCACTATACTGGCTTCACCCACCACCTTTCATGCCACACTTGGCTGTTAAAAAAGGCTACATGGCACCTACACCGTTAACTTCCCTGCTAGGGGCTCGGGTCCCAGGTGAAAAGGTAATACACCACACAGTCTCATGTACCAATACTGCCTGGAAACGCTTGACCGGGATGATGGGTAAGGACTTACTCTACTCCCCCTTTATGCCCTTGCCACACCTTTCATACTCCCCCGTTACACAGGTAGCAGTATGCCAGGACATGTTGCGTAAAAGGGGCTTGCACACATGGGGGGATTTGTATTATGGGGGACAATTCAAGGACCAAAAGGAGATATTGACTGGGGAGGGTGTTACCCCTCTGGAGATATTCCTTTACATACGGCTGAAACATGAAATGCGAGCCATCACACCATGTTTCCCGCAGGAACCTGACCCACTGGAGGTCTTGCACGCCACGCTAAAAATGTCTGACCCTTCACATGCTGTGTCCCGCATCTATTGGGCGGCGCTGCTGGAGAGGCCACACGCCCCGCCAGGTGCCAGGGCTGCTTGGGACAGAGACCTGGAGTCCCCTGTGACAGATGAGCAGTGGAAATTCTGTTGTGAGCAGACTGCAGAAATTACAGCTAGCAGCAGGCTGCGCATCATACATTTCAAGTTTCTACATAGAACTTACTATACACCCACACTACTTCGCAAATGCAAACTACAGGAGGATGACCGGTGTGCGAGATGCCACCAGGAAGGGGACGATTTCTTACACCTGGCATGGGCATGCACTCAGGTCCAAGGGTACTGGCGGGAGGTACTCGAAGCACTATCCGAGATGATTGCAATCCCACTCCCGTGTTCTCCCCAGCTGGCGCTGCTGGGCTACACAGCAGACATCCCTAAGACATACAGAAAGTTCACCGCCACGGGGCTGCTCCTGGCCAAGCGGAGGGTGGCTTGCAGATGGGGTAGAGGGAGGGCCCCTAAATTTAAAAATTGGCTTTATGATTTTATATATGGCAAAGACCAACTAACAACCTATGCAGAACTGTTGCCGACCACTTCCCGTCCCAGGGACATTTGGGAACCACTGATTTCATATTTACAAGAACACAGTGAGGGTACTGAGGAATCTCCCTCGGAGGTAATCCTGGGGGGCACCCCTGCAGTGTAATATAGCAATTCATCGTATGGGACCTTTCTAATGTGAACATTGTATATAGCTGGAACGTGTAAAATATGTGGGACACTGGACTTTTCTCTATCGTCAAGCTCTCAATAAGCCTCGGATGGGCTATGTGCTGTGGTGTTAGAGCGAGTTAATTCAAGGATCTATACGGTTGTGACTGTACCATACAAGCTTGTAAATGAGACTTTTCCCTGTATGTACCTGCTTTATAATATCCTGTTGTACCGTGCAAGTATGACACAAACTGGAGCTATGGTTTATTTTGCTGTCTTTGACAAAATATGATAAATAAAGTTTTTTTTTAAAAACCATGTTTTGGTACTAAGGGGCACATGCATCAATGAAAATACAGATCGCAAACGGGCAGATCCGCAGAATCTGCCCCTTTGCGACCGGTATTTTTGCAATTGGGATGCATCAACCCAAATGCAAAATTGCTATTTAAGTAATCGCAAAATTTGCGATTACTTAAATTGCGAATGCATTAAGGAAATCACAAATTGCGATTCCCTAAATGCAATGCATGATGCAATTCCAAATTGCGAATTCGCAATTAGGGATCGCAAATTGCCATCAATTTGAACTTGATGGTCATTTGCAAAAACTTTAAAAATGCACTAAAGTGCATTTTTCAAAATGTCATGTTACACACACATGTACTTGGGGCATGTATGTGCGCAACATGTGGTAACATCTCAATTTCAGGGGTGCAACAGGGTGTCCTTTTGGCACCCTTGAAGATGCATGCGCAATTTGCGAGTACCTATTTGGTACTCGCAAATTGCGCATGTCAATTCCATTCATTCCTATGGGCCTCTAGGCCCATAGGAATGAATGGGTAGCTATTCCTTAATTGCGACTCGCAATTTACGAGTCGCAATTAAGGAATATGTAGAAATCGCAATTTTTTTGTGATTCCTACATGCATAGGGATTTGCAAGTCCTAAATAACGATTTCTTAAAATTCGCTATTTTGGATTCGCAAATCCTGACTTTGATGCATGTGGCCCTAAGTTTCTTTAAAATCCATCTTTAAGACCTATTTTCCGTTTTCGCAGTTATTGAGGGACTCGTGACGATGCCGTTAACCGCGGCAATCGCGCCTTTTCCCTAATGTGAAAAACACATATATGCACACATATTACATTATTTTATACACTAGGGGTTAATTACTGTACAGTTCAAACTCATGTTTTTCTAGTGTATTTCTAGAACAACCATCCATAAAACCTATTTGCCATATTTGCGGTGAGGCAGGAGATCACGACGACGTTGGCAATCGCAATCCCCGCGGATACGGAGCGAAAGCGGAAAACAAAAGAAGGAATTCAATAGCCACCACCACATAAAAATATTATATCAATATAAAAAATTCTAACCATCACACTACATAACTCACTATCTAAATAACTCTACAAAAACATTTATCAGAATCTCAATATCTCTATAACAATGCATATTAATGATTCACTGATTATTTATATTTCCACCAATATTTGTGATGACGTCGTTAGTTGCAATGTCCTAGCAGCGGTACATGGGGGGCCACGCTGGCGGTCGCATCGTCATCGCAAATATTGCGTGCGATTAAAAAAATCAATTTTGGACAAATTACTTGTGTCACTAACACACCCATTTCTCAAACGGGGTCAGAGTATCTCCACACTGACCCCTTATGTTAGCTTTCTCACAAATTTTCAGTCTCAGGAGCCATTCCTGGACGATAAAATGGCAGCCGCAACTTTCTGCGCAGTTTGCGTCTGGCCAAACAGAACATTCCCGTTGGCGTGTGCATTTGCAATTCATCGCGAAATTGTTGTGAAATATCTGCAACCAGAGATATATCTATAATTTTCAGGTTAATTTCTCAAAAACAAAGCTACTGGATAGATTTGCACAAAATAACAGAAAGCGCAATCTATATAACAACATCTAATTTTTTGCCAAATTTGGTGTAATTCCGTCCAGCGGTTCAGGCTGTAGGTTCGACAACGTGTTCCTATGGGAATTAACATTACAAGCGCACCCTTTTTCTGCGCCCCTAACTCTCGATGCCCACTGCACAGATCACCCCCAAACTTTCCATGACACACAGATCCTACTCTGACACTTTTTTGAAACATTTCATTAAGATTGGTCAAACAATGCCAAAGTTATAGGCAAGTCAAAAAATGCTTTTCATGTGGAAACTAGGTCCTAAATATAACTACTTATAGTAAGTAATATATGTAGATATATATATATATATATATATATATTCACTGAAAAAAACACAGTTTTAGGGATGTTATAGTGAGTCTGACATTTCACTCGTACAAAACCAGAGACATTCAGCCGTTCTTGTTAGCTGAGCTAACTATAACTCACGCCCCCGCAATGCACTGCTGATGACGTCACATATTACATCAATCATGACATGGTCAGTGACATCACTGATGACATCACTAATGACATCTCAAATGACATCACTGATGGCATCACTGATGACATCATCCACTTATTCTCTGATGCACCTACTCACACCCTAATATAACCTTTCATACACAGACTCTAAAATACAGACTACCATTCTCAAAACCATAGACACACCAATACCAGTTAGTACATACCCACTCACTGATTCCTAGGTCTACACACACATCCATCCACTCACTCACCCATACAGTAACTAATACATGCAGTCACTCATCAATACAGCCACTATTATATGCACTCATACCCCCATACAGACACTCACACACTGCCAATCACCCATAGAGCTACTCACACACCTAGTCAGTCACCCAAAGAGTCAATCACAATGCCATTTACTCACCTATACAGTTATACACACACCACCTCTCTTATTTATACCGATACTAACACATACTTACTCTCTTATACAATCACTGACACATGCACACACTCATCCATACATCCACTCTCACAATCACTCACTCTCACATACAGTCACTTATATACTCCAACACTCACATATACTGCCATTGACATATGCAGTTACTCCCACATATTCCACTGAGACTTCCATTCACCCACCAACACAGCCAAATGCACACTCACTCACCAATACAGCCCCTCGCAGATGTACTCATGAACCCATACACCCAGTGAATCACCCACTCACACATCCATGCAGGTAGTCACACAACACTCAGACACTCAGGCACCCATACAGGTACTCAGACAACCAATCAATAACCCATATGGACACTCATGTACCTATTCACCAACCCATGCAGCCACTTACACACCAACTGACAGACTGATACAGACATTCACAGATTAGTCACTCACCCATACATTCACCCAGACACATATAATCACTCACTTATACAGTCAGTCAAACACTGACTGAATCATCATATATATATCACATTCTTAAACATTTTAGAAACACTAACAGTCACTGGATGATGTCATCAGTGATGTCATCAGTGATGTCATTTGAGATGTCATCAGTGATGTCACTGACCAAGTCATGAGTGATGTAATATGTGACGTCATCAGCAGAGCATTGCGGGGGCGTGAGTTAGCTAACTCTAACGGCTGAATTTCATTGGTTTTGTATGAGTGAAATGTCAGACTAACTATAACGTCCCTGAAACCTGTGGTTTTTTCAGTGAATATCTAAGGTTTTTTAAATGCTAATTTCTAACTATAACGTCCCTGAAACCTGTGGTTATTTCAGTGAATTTTATATATATGTATTCAATCTCCTCTCACTCTTACAAGGAAGGAATCAGCACTCAGGTTGTAGTTTGGAAGTATTTAATCTGAAAAGGATGCGATCCACATGTTTCGGCTCGTCCGAACCTTGATAACGATGCAAGACGTCATTGTAGCTTCCTTATTTAAATATACAAATGCCTCCAGTTGCCAACATTAACAAAGGACTACAATTTACATTAATCCAAAAAGCTGGTGGCCATATTGGCCTGGTCACGATGCGAAAATTCAGGAATTCATACAATAAAAAAAGAAATAAGTGTTGATATGCACACAATGTCATTTCAGCATATCTTGCCCCATGACTGCCATACCTGTATGTTCGTCAATGTGACTTGTTCATAATAAACATACTTACGATTGCAAACATCAACATAAACAATGGACAACACATTACTTTAAAGTGAAAGGCTATCGGCCATATTGATCTGGGCACTTTGCATATTATAATCGTTATTACATGAAAGAAAAGAAAAAAAGGGGTGTTAATATACACACACTATCCCTAAATAAAGTTCTGGCGATTGAAGTTCCATTCCATTCACAGCTCATTTGATATGTCATGAGTGATGTCATGAGTGATGTCACTGACCATGTCATGAATGATGTAATGTCTGAGGTCATAAGCAGTGCATTATGGGGGCGTAAGTTATAGGTTAGCTCAGGTAAATATAACTGCTGAATTTCACTGGTTTTGTATGAGTGAAATCTGAATCTAACTATAACGTCCCTGTAATCTTTGTTTTTTTCAGTGAATTTCTAGGTTTTTTTAACGTTAAGTAAGATGCCTATCACAATGGATGGTGGGGGTTGAAAGCAGGGCCTGGCATTGTGCTGCCCTCACCCAAGCTTGCTGCTCCTGCCTCCCCTCCTCCTTGCCATCCATTGTCCAAGTCCATGCCCCTGCTCCCTCATTACAGCCCTGTGTAGCCGTTGTTCTGCCACAAGCCTTCCCGCCTTCTCTGAACAGTTAGCTTGCTGCCCCATCCACTTCCTTCCTATCCTCTGTTGTCTGAATCCATGCACTAGCCTCCTCCCTCCTGCCATGCATGGTCTAATGTGCTACCACTGCCCTCCATTTAGCATGATGTCCCAGTCCACTCCTCCTGCCCTCCATTGCACAATTCTATGCCCCATCATTGACCTCCTGCTTAGCCTCTGTGCTTAGCTTGCTGCCCCTACTCTCCTTCCCCCTGCCCTCTGATGTCTGTGTGCATGCCCCTGCTCCATCCTTTTTGCCCACCATCTTCCATGGATCTGCCCCTCCTATCTACTCTGAGTGTTCTGTTGAGCTGCCACTCCCCTCCCACCTGCCTAGCATTGTCAGATGACTGTAACCTGTCCCTGCCACCTCCACCCTGCCTGTCCACATTCCATGCCCCTATCCCCTTCCTCCTGTCCTCCATGGTCCATTTTACTGCTACACCCTTGTGCCCTCCCTGGTCTGTTGTACTGCAACTGTGCTTCCTGCCTGCCCCGAATGGTCGGTTGTGAGGCCCCTTCCCCTGAACTCTCTTGTCTGTGCCCAGCTCCTAACACTCCCTTCTATCCTCCATGGTCCTTTGTGCATGCCCCTGCCTCCTCCTTCTTGCCCATCATGGTCATTGTGCTGCCACTAACCCTCCCGCTTGCCATGCATGGTCTTTTGTGCTGCCACGGCCCCTCCCACCTTCCCAGTGTGGTCAGCTAGCTGCCCCTGACCCCCTCCCACCTTCTCTCCATGGTCTGTGTGTATGCCATTATAGTCTCACTGTTGCCCTCCATGGTGTGTTATGCTTCTAGTACCCATCCTGCCTGACCTCCATGGTCAGCTTGCTGCTCCTGCCCTGCCCCCTTGCACCCTACCCTCTGTTTTCCATGTGCAGACCCCTGTTCCCTCCCTCCTGGCCTGTCTGTTCCATTGTAATGCCCCTGATCCCTCCCGTCTACCCTTTATGGTCCGTTATGCTGCAGCTTTCTCTCCTGTCTGTCCATTATGGTCAGCTTGCTGCCATTGCCTCTTTCCCCTCTGTTCTCTGTTGTCCTTGTGCATGGTCCTGTCCCCTCCCTATTGCTTTTCATGGATTGTTTTGCTGCACTGCCATCCTGCATGTCCTGTGTGGTGTATTGTGCTGCTGCAAAACCTGATGCCTGCCCTGTAAGGTCAGTTTGGTACACCTGTCCATGTCCCTCCTGTCCTCTGTTATCCGAGTCCATGTCCCTACCCCAATTCCTCCTGCCTTCCATGATCCAATGTACCATACTTTCTAGCATTTTGAACATGGTAAGAAGGAGATTTTGAAAAAAAGCTGGGGAATTGATTTTCCCCATTGACTTACATTGAAAAAGAGGAGATTGTAGACAGGAGACAGATAAAATAAAGCCCATTTGGGCTTAAAAACATTGGGCGTTTCCTGGCTGAATCGGGTCTGTTGGCATGTATGGTTGTACTACCACTGCCTCTTCCTTCTGCCCACAATGGTCTATTATATTGCCACAGCCTCTCTTGCCTGTCCTGCATTGTTGGGTTGTTGCCCCTACCCCCCTTTCCACTGCCCTCCATAGTCTGTTGTGCTGCTTCTGCCCTTCCTGCCTGCCCAGTGTGGTCAAATTGTTGCCTCTGCACCCTCCTACCTGCCTTCAAATTTCCGAGTCCGTGTCCCTGACCTCTGCCTCTCAACAGTATCCTAATGAACAACTAGATTGCTAACATTCTATATTTATTACAAAAGTATGGCACGCATTTCCTTTAGAAATTATAAAAATGAGAGAGTCTTATTTGCATCGAAATTATGGTTAGTGCTCTAAAAAACTAAAATGAGGACATATTTTCTGAGTTCTCCAATAGCGACAAAGCACTTTTAAATTATTTGTTATCTTTATGTTTTTTTATCTAGTTGACCACTTGATTAAATGTTGCACTTAGGGGAGAGGATGTGGTGTTACTTCCAGAGCTGCAGACTTTGCAACTGGGGAACCAGGTTGGAGGTTCTGCTTCAGCTCGAAATTCTGTGATTCTGGTCAAATCACTTAATCTCCCCATGCCTACAACCAAAATGAATTTGTCCTTGTGTGATGTAACCAATGCTCATGTAAAGCACTCCAATACCTGACCAGTCTGCACTATATAAAACTGCAAAAAAAACAAAAAATAAAAAGTGTTTGACACGCTTATGTCATTGGGCTATACGTGGGCTACATCTGGGTGATATTTGTGCTACATTTGGGCTCCTTTTTCTATGGTGGCCATCTTGGGAGACTTCAATTCAATAAACTTTATTCGATCTGATTTAGAAACATAGATCATGAAAGTGTACATAAAAACGGTAAATTCTCTTTCTTAATACAATACAATGAGAATTAATTAAAACCAGTAGGTAAAAACGGGTGTTAAAAGCCCGGCTCAGAGCAACTTCAGTTTAACAGAATAGTAAAGTTCAATGTTTCGTAAGATCAATCTCAAGTACTTCGTGCAAAATACACAATAAGGGGTCCAAGTAAGATGCAACGCTCCAATACCTGACCAGTCTGCACTATATAAAACTGCAAGAAAACAAAAAATAAGAAGTGTTTTGCACACTTCTGTCATTGGGCTATACGTGGGCTACATCTGGGTGATATTTGTGCTACATTTGGGCTCTTTTTTCTCTGGTGGCCATCTTGGGAGACTTATTTGTTATGAAGTTTCCTAATTTCCTCATTTACTGCAGTCTCCTCAGTAGGAAATGCTTTCAGCTTTTTACTTTGACTCCAACAAGAAGGCATTCAGATGTGTCACACATTTGCCATAAATTCAGAATGTTAGCATTCTAGTTGCTCATTAGATCACTGTAGTAAAGCTACTGTTCACCAGGGAGTTAACTGGAAGTCTGCTGCTGGTATTGAAAGTGTGTGTTTCAGTCTGCATGTCAGACGTTATTAATGAAATAGAAGAGGATTTGAGAAGTCACTCAAAATGTGCCCTAATTTTTCTTTCTTCAGCACTAATCATAATTTCTATGGCATAAAAAGCCCCCTCATTTTGTTCCTTTTTAAATTAAATGTTTTAAGTGTTACCAGTTTATTCCAATCAAGATGGCTTCAGGTGTGCCATACTTTTGTCATAAGTAAGACTGTTAACGCTCTAGTTGTTCTTTAGAACACTCTGGGAAGCTGCAGTAGAACACAAAGGAATCAACTGACAGTCTCTGCCCTTGTTGGATGTACATGTTTTACTGAGAATGTCAGACTTCATTCTCACATGACTAAGAAAGATAATGTGAATTTACAGAAAATATGCTCTCATTTTAGCTTCTGTAGCACCTTCCAAACCTCTATGGGAAAAGTATGAGAAAATAGTTTTCTCTCAAACATGATTCATGATATCCCATCAGAAGGCTTTTTCACAGGGTAAAATCACCTTAGAACACACCACAATTCCTAAAATTAGTATGGTACCATCAACAAATGATTTATAATGTAACTAAAGTCTGTTATTACCCTTTATATGTTCTCCTTTTGGGGACACTCAAAACCTTCCATTCACTATAATGCATTTTAATGGGGTGCTATCATGTATATTGGTCCCAGGATGGCTGCCAACACTTCTTGGATGAAATGCTGACAGCCAATCATATCTCACAATGAGATGTGTGGTTAGGCTCCGCCCAGATATTTCCTTTAATATTTAAAAAAAACTACTGAATGGATTTACACTATTTAAAGCAAAGTTTGCACTCTGGACCAAGAGCTACATTTCTGCCAAATTTGGTGTAATTCCGTTCAGCAGTTCGGGCTGTGGCCGCGACAAAAGTTTCCTATGGAAATTAACATGGAGAAAACACGTTTTGGGATCCCCCTTTTTTCTCGTCCCCTGCTTGACGAATCATCGCGAGACTTTCAAGACAGGGGCTGACGGGAGCGCCCCATGAGTTGTGAAAATTTCACGACGATTCGTCAAACGGCGCCAAAGATATTGGCAAAATAAAAAACGCTTTTTGAAGAGAAACAAGGTCCTAACTATAACTACCAATCTGGTCGAAACGCGTTGGTTTGTGAGATTTTGAAGGTATTGGCTGTTATACACTGGATTAAATAAGCCTCTAAAATGAACCTCCTGGAGTGCGAGTAATCTTTTTTGATGGTTATACGTAATGCGGATCTCGATTCCTTTTCCGTACTACTCGCACCGGCCATGAGCGCGCTGACCTAAAGGAATCGTTTGGTGAAAAAAAAAAAAATATATATATATATATATATTCCTAAACAAAGTTTCCACCAAAGAAACAAAACTGCGCACTCCAGCTCGATCGTGCAAGTTCTTTTATTCCAGTTCCAAAAGGAAGACTAACACACGCGTTCCGGCACCCTGGCCTTCGTCAGTGTTAGTTTACTACACATTTTACCACCTTTAAATAACAGGTTACCCTATTCGTCAGCAAGTAATCTTACATTGACACAAAGAAAGGACTTTAAGGTACATTATCCTTGCTCGCGCTTACATGGCGGCCATCTTAACACAATAAAAATTTCAATAAAAATTTCACAGATTTCTACCCAATATGTTCTCATTGATATATAAACTGATCAATTTCATTTTTAATCAAGGGCAATAAATTATTAGCAGAAGAAAATAGTTATATTATTAATAACACATCAAATAAATTCCTGCATATAATTAAATGCTCAATTGAGCCCTCAAATGGGCTATGTTTTTATACCATGATTACAAAATTGTTAATTCACAATATTTCAAGGATAGTCTATGTACCGTTTATCCTACTAGTCAATTGATATACCCAGGGATGTCGTAATCGCTACTAAAGAAAAATAATTGTAATGCTAATAAAAAAGAGAGAAAATCAATTTTTAATCTAACTCAACAAAGTATATAATGTCCTATAGTTAAAAGGGGAAGGCAATGTATCCACATGCAAGGGATGAGCGGATCCTGTTCCTCCTATAATGTTGGCTACAGCTCCAAAACTAATGCTCACATATTTCATCCATGAACATATTTAACCAATGAAGGACCACAGTTCCTCTTCACTATTCAACCCCCAGGGTGTGCGTGTTTGCAGCTCAATGATGTATCTTGCTTCCAGCTGACGTAACATCTTTACCCTGTCCCCTCCCCTTTCAGTCACTGGGACATGATCCAGGCAAAAATATCTTAGCCTATCACTACGTGATTCATGCACTTCCGCGAAGTGTCTAGCCACTGGATAGGCATTATCACGATTGGTTATTGCCTGTGTGTGCTCCAATACCCGTTTCTTAGCTGGATGAATGGTACTTCCAACATATTGGAGACCACACGGGCACACCAAACAGTAAACCACAAAACTTGTGTTGCAATTCATTAGTTTGACTATACTGCGTCTCCACTTCCTTCCTGGGATCGCATACTCTTTTACTTTCACACTGTTTTTACAGGCCTTACAGGAAGTACATGGATAAAAACCTGCCACTATTGTTTTTTGTCCTGTCTCTGTAAAATGGCTACGTACTAGCAGATCTTTTAAAGATTTACTCTTCCGATACGTAATGTCGGGTCTGCTTGGTACCAGTTTTCCAATTACCGTATCTGTCTGCAGCCCTTTCCAATTTCTCTCAACCAGCCTTCTAATAGTGCCTGACTCAGACGAAAACCCCAAAATCAATCTCACTTTTTCCACATCGTCAATCTCTTGGGTCTCTTTTGTCTCTTTATATCCCAAGAGTGTCTGCCTTTCTGTTGTCTGCACCCTCAGGGCAGTCTCATGTAGTAGACGATTGTGATATCCCCTCTGCCTGAATCTCCCTAATGCCTCACTCGCTGCTTGTGTATAGTCTGTGGAGAGTGTGCAGTTTCTTTTAAGCCACAACAACTCCCCATAGGGGATGCTGTGTACTAAGCTTCGAGGGTGTTGACTCTTGTAGTGCAGAACTGTATTGCCTGCAGTGGGCTTCCGATAAAGTTTCATGCATATCATGTCATTTGCCACAAACACTGAAAGATCTAAAAAAGGTACTTCAGTCCTACTCATATAACTTGTGAACCTTAAATTCAGTGTATTGCCATTCAGTACTTTGATGTAATCTGCTGCCTCTTCTGGTGTGCCCCTCCTGACAATAAAAAGGTCGCATATATATCGCGCCCATAGGGCAATCTTCTCGACCCACCTTTCATTGTCTTCTGCCCAGGCTACGTGCTTCTCCCACCAGCCCACGAACAAGTTTGCGTAGCTGGGGGCGAAGCACATGCCCATCGCGGCCCCTTGTGTTTGCAAATAGAGCTGGCCACCAAAAAGAAAAATATTGTTGCATAGACAGAATTCCGCAATTTCAAGCAACATCTTACTATGCATCTGAAACATGAGAGGCCTAGTTTTTAAGAAATATTGAAGAGACATAAGACCTCCATCATGTGCTATACACGTATATAAACTAGTTATATCCATAGTAATGAGGAGGAAGTCAGGTTCCCACTGAATGTCTTGGATACGCTTTATAAAATCAGTTGTATCTTGAACAAAAGAGCTTAAATCTTTAACCAGTGGAAACAAAAAATGGTCCACATAAATGGAAGCTCTTTCCAGCAGGCTTTCTTTACTTGAAACAATAGGACGCCCTGGTGGTTTGAGGGCATTTTTGTGTACTTTAGGTAAGTGATAAAATGTAGGTAATACAGGACAGTCCACCTTCATGAACTTGAACTCGTCCTCTTCTAAAATGCCACTTGTCCTCCATTTATCAAGTAGATCATAGAACAATATCACACTGTTGTTATATCTGTCTCTATTGACTTTCATGTAACTTGTCCTATCCCCCAAAAGGCATAATGCTTCCTCCTTATATGCCACTTTTGACAACACCACCACATTCCCGCCTTTATCAGACTGCTTTATCGTGATGGTTGTGTCATCTTTGAGGGTCTTGACTGCTGACCATTGAGCTTTTGAAAGATTAAAAGAGCGTTTGCTTTTCTGCTGTAAGTTCCCTGCTCGCAAATTATTCAAATCCTTAATCATAGTCTCATGGAAACAGTTAATAGCGTCAAAAGGCATTTTAGGGATGAACTTTGATTTAACTTTAAACCTGCTTTTGCCACTGGTTTGCTCAATGCCCATACAGTCAATACTCCCGATATTCTCCTCATTGAGTTCGTTCTGCGGGATATCCATGCTTAGTGCATGTAGTATTTGCAACGCTTCTAGATCATGTCCTGTGAGTTTGTCTGTCACATCATATACTGATCCAGGTCCAGGTGTACTTGGACGTAAGATAAAAGTCTTTTTCAGTAATTGGCGGCAAGTGCGTAGAGCTCTGGCAATACATGCCGATATTTCAGGACTATAGTGAAATATTTTCATTTCCAAGAGGGAAATGTTTAGCGACGCCGAGAGACAAGAAGCGGCGGATTTGGTATTTAAAGGCGCCACGTTTGCACAGCAAGCAGACGGAGGCGAAGGCACTCACAAAGGACCGGATAGCCTGAAGGGATGGTTCGTGAAGTTAGAACGTACTTATGAAAAAGAAGTGAGGAAATGGTGGGAAGCCACTTCCCTCCAGAGGTACCTGGACGTGGGACGCATACCCAGGGGTCTTAGAATCTACACTATCCCCTCGTATGAGAATCCGGACCCCAATCTTCTTAAAGATTGGGCAGATCATACGGTAGCATCATCTAAGGGTATGGTTCAAATTTTGATAACCTATGCTAAAAGCGACAGAGCAAAATTGCTCAATGAGATCAAAGAAATTGAAGAACAAATTGCAACCTTTGAAGATCAAACAGAGACTGACAGCCTCAGAGCAAAGATGAAAACTAGGCTCATCTCGTATGAGAATGACATTAAACGACGCAAACAAAATAAATTTGCAAGAGACCAACAGGATTACGAGTCGGGCCGAGTACTAACTTTTGCCAAGAAATATGATGCACCAAGGAAAGCATTGCAGACAACAACTTCCAAGGCAAAACAACAAGATCCAAGGGATACATCAGAGTCAGAAATCGAAACTGACCAATCAGAGGCTGAAAATTCCCCAACTGAGGCACAAGCCAGCACAAGTCAGGAACCGAATTTTCCGAAGGAATACGAAGTGATGAAAGAATCGTGGAGGAGATACCCACAAAGAACAAGGCCCCCAGAGAAAAACATCGAAAAACCAGGAGAGGGGGGAAAACAGGAAGAGGAGGCACCATTCCCCGGATGACAAGGAGCAAACGGGGGTACAACAAAAAGTGAATAAGCTGGCTGTGATCAATCTGTCTTCAAGGATGCTGACTGACACTGAAGTCAAAGTCCTAGAGATGGGGCTTACATTCTGTCCAATGAGTGATTGGGACTATGTGCAGACACGTATTGATCTTTACCGCTTTATACGCAAGTTGAAATTAAAAAAGACTTTTATCTTACGTCCAAGTACACCTGGACCTGGATCAGTATATGATGTGACAGACGAACTCACAGGACATGATCTAGGAGCGTTGCAAACACTACATGCACTAAGCATGGATATCCCGCAGAACGAACTCAATGAGGAGAATATCGGGAGTATTGACTGTATGGGCATTGAGCAAACCAGTGGAAAAAGCAGGTTTAAAGTTAAATCAAAGTTCATCCCTAAAATGCCTTTTGACGCTATTGACTGTTTCCATGAGACTATGATTAAGGATTTGAATAATTTGCGAGCAGGGAATTTACAGCAGAAAAGCAAACGCTCTTTTAATCTTTCAAAAGCTCAATGGTCAGCAGTCAAGACCCTCAAAGATGACACAACCATCACGATAAAGCAGTCTGATAAAGGCGGGAATGTTGTGGTGTTGTCAAAAGTGGCATATAAGGAGGAAGCATTACGCCTTTTGGGGGATAGGACAAGTTACATGAAAGTCAATAGAGACAGATATAACAACAGTGTGATATTGTTCTATGATCTACTTGATAAATGGAGGACAAGTGGCATTTTAGAAGAGGACGAGTTCAAGTTCATGAAGGTGGACTGTCCTGTATTACCTACATTTTATCACTTACCTAAAGTACACAAAGACGCCCTCAAACCACCAGGGCGTCCTATTGTTTCAAGTAAAGAAAGGCTGCTGGAAAAAGCTTCCATTTATGTGGACCATTTTTTGTTTCCACTGGTTAAAGATTTAAGCTCTTTTGTTCAAGATACAATTGATTTTATAAAGCGTATCCAAGACATTCAGTGGGAACCTGACTTCCTCCTTATTACTATGGATATAACTAGTTTATATACGTGTATAGCACATGATGGAGGTCTTATGTCTCTTCAATATTTCTTAAAAACTAGGCCTCTCAAGTTTCAGATGCATAATAAGATGTTGCTTGAAATTGCGGAATTCTGTCTATGCAACAATATTTTTCTTTTTGGTGGCCAGCTCTATTTGCAAACACAAGGAACCGCGATGGGCACGTGCTTCGCCCCCAGCTACGCGAACTTGTTCGTGGGCTGGTGGGAGAAGCACGTAGCCTGGGCGGAAGACAATGAAAGGTGGGTCGAGAAGATTGCCCTATGGGCGCGATATATAGACGACCTTTTTATTGTCTGGAGGGGCACACCAGAAGAGGCAGCAGATTACATCAAAGTACTGAATGTCAATACACTGAATTTAAGGTTCACAAGTTATATGAGTAGGACTGAAGTACCTTTTTTAGATCTTTCAGTGTTTGTGGCAAATGACATGATATGCACGAAACTTTATCGGAAGCCCACTGCAGGCAATACAGTTCTGCGCTACAAGAGTCAACACCCTCGAAGCTTAGTACACAGCATCCCCTATGGGGAGTTGTTGCGGCTTAAAAGAAACTGCACATTTTTATTGAAATTTTTATTGTGTTAAGATGGCCGCCATGTAAGCACGAGCAAGGATAATGTACCTTAAAGTCCTTTCTTTGTGTCAATGTAAGATTACTTGCTGACGAATAGGGTAACCTGTTATTTAAAGGTGGTAAAATGTGTAGTAAACTAACACTGACGAAGGCCAGGGTGCCGGAACGCGTGTGTTAGTCTTCCTTTTGGAACTGGAATAAAAGAACTTGCACGATCGAGCTGGAGTGCGCAGTTTTGTTTCTTTGGTGGAAACTTTGTTTAGGAGTATATTTTTCGTGTTGCCGTCTACACGAACTGCGCACCCGCACTGCTGAGAGCAAGGAGAGTTGGGCGGCTTTGTGTTCTTCTCATATATATATATATATATGTATATATATATATATATATATAATCTACTGGCGGTCGCCAGTAGATAGTTATAGTTAGCACCTATTATCCATAGGAAATCCGCGACATTCTATTTGAAATAACTCTTGCGCCGGTTGACGAATCTTCGTGAAAGCTTCCAACTTGTTGGGGCGCTCCGCTCCTACCCTGAAAGTCTCGGGTTGATTCGTCAAGCGGGGGCCGAGAAAAAAGGGGGGTCCCAAAACGCGTCTTCCCCATTCATTTTTCCATAGGAACCTTTAGTCGCAGCTACAGCCCGAACTGCTGAACGGAATTACACCAAATTTGGCAAAGAGGTAGCCCTTGGTTCAGTGTCGTGCCTTTTGCTTAAATGGTGTAAATCCGTTCAGTAGTTCCTGAGAAAATCAAAAGTAAAGTCACATATATATCTACGGGCGAGTAGGGTCCGCGTATCCTGAGCGCACCCTGCGCGCACCGTCCCGATCACGAGCTGCATGCTAATTGGCTGTCAAGTGGCTGTCAACACTCCAAATCAGGAAGTGTTGGCAGCCTTTTTGTCCCTCGGTAGAACCGAGGGATAGAAACAAGTGCGCAAAGCGCAAAAAGGGGGCAGGGTAGAAACACCCTGACCCCCTAGGTCTGCTCAGGGGGTCCCACAAGGACCCCCTGGGCAGAAAAAAGCATTTTTTTTTTTTAAACGGCGGGATGCACTTAGGGTGCGCGGATCCCACTGATTAAAAAAAAAAAAACACAAGAAACAAGTGCGCAAAACGCACAAAGGGGGCAGGGTAGAAACACCCTGACCCCCTAGGTCTGCTCAGGGGGTCCCACAAGGACCCCCTGGGCAGAAAAAAGCAACAACAAAAAAAAAAAAAAAAGAGACCGGCATCGTGCCGAGGCCCCGCCCCCTCCCTGCAGCAGTCTTCAAACACGCCCCCTGGCGCGTTTTAAGAAGGGGAAGTAATTCCCCTTGAATACTGGGGGTCCCTGGGGGCCAACTAGCCCACCAGGAACCTCCGGTATGCGCCAGGGGGCTGCGTTGCAGAGAGGTGTACAGAGGCCACGCCCCTTTTTACACCTCTCTGTAACGCAGCTCTGTGGCGCTTTTTGGAGGTACATGGTGGGCTAGTTGGACTCCAGGGACCCTCAGTATTCAAGGGGACTTAATCACCCAACTTAAAACGCGCCATGGGGCACGTTTGCACAGTGGTGAAGGGAGGGGGCGGGGCTTCAGGTGACATGTGTGCAAACAGGCCCGTGGTGCATTTTAAGATGGGGAATGAAATCCCCTTCAATCCTGAGGGTCCCTGGGGGCAAACTAGCCCACCAGTTACGTCCAGAAAGCACCACAGAGCTGCGTAGCAGAGAGGTGCAAAAAGGGGCGGGCCTCTGAACACCTCTCTACAACGCAGCTCCCTGGCGCATACTGGAGGTACAGGGTGGGCTAGTTGGACCGCAGGGACCCTCATGATTCAACGGGACTTAATCCCCCAACTTAAAACGCGCCACGGGGTGCGTTTGCACAGATGTCACCTCAGGCCCCGCCCCCTCCCTTCACCATTGTGCAAATATTCCTCTAAAATCAGCCGAACTACGAATTCCGATTTATTCACCTGTTATCAGGAGAGACATCAGTCCTGCATCTTTCAGCCCAGTACTGATCCTGAAAAGTAATTTTAACCGTACTTACCAGTAACTTGAATTTCCTTCCATAGGATATCATTGACTGGTTTCACTTGGAAATTCTTCTAAATGTGGAGTTTTGGAACTTTATAATACTCCTCTAAAATCAGCCGAAATACGAATTCCGATTTACTCACCTGTTATCAGGAGAGACCTCAGTGCTGCATCTTTCAGCCCAGTACTGATCCTGAAAAGTAATTTTAACCGTACTTACCAGTAACTTGAATTTCCTTCCATAGGATATCATTGCCTGCTTTTTGCTGAAAAAGTTTCTAAGTGTCGATTTTTGAAACATTCCTCTAAAATCAGCCAAAATACGAATTCCGATTTACTCACCTGTTATCAGGAGAGACCTCAGTGCTGCATCTTTCAGCCCAGTACTGATCCTGAAAAGTAATTTTAACCGTACTTACCAGTAACTTATATTTCCTTCCGTAGGAATCCATTGTCTGGTTTTCAGCAGAAAAGTTTCAAAGTGTTGATTTTCACAAACTACAAATATTCCTTAAAAATCGCCTGTATGACTTAAACGCATTCTTTCAACTGTTTACAGGAGATGCACCAGTGCTGGATCCAGGATCCACCACTGAGTAAGAAAAAGTAACGATAACACTACTTACCTGCTAAGTGAATTTCCTCCCATAGGATAACATTGGTGATTCTATGTGAAAAAGTTTCTAAGTGTCAACTTTTAAAATACAATAATATTCCTTAAAAATCACTACTGTAACCAAAACGCTTTTACTCAACTGGTAAATCTAGGATCCAGTCCTGTGGTTAGAAAAGTAATCCATAAAGTAACTAATTGCCTTTAGCTAGAAATTCAAATTGAGCTCAATGTTGCATTGTGTTTGAAATTGTGTTGCCCATTGCAACAACTGTAACTACTGTACTTAAAAGTCTATTGCCTATTTGCACAGTATTTAAACTAAAGTAATTCATTCTGAGAAAGTATATTTTGTAATGTAATGTATAATGTAATTACAATGTAATTTAAAAAATAAAATATCTAAAAATAAATAGTTTAAAAAAATGTAGTAAATCAGTATCAAAAAAAATAAATATTACAATTAATACATTTAAAAATTGTCATTTACAAAACCTTTGAAATTCACTGAAAAAAACCATAGGTTTCAGACATGTTATAGTTAGGAATTAGCATTTAAAAAACCTTTGAAATTCACTGAAAAAACCATAGGTTTCAGGCTTGTTATAGTTAGGAATTAGCATTTTAAAAACCTTTGAAATTCACTGAAAAAACCATAGGTTTCAGGCCTGTTATAGTTAGGGTTTAGCATTTAAAAAAACCTTTGAAATTCACTGAAAAAACCATAGGTTTTAGGGAAAGTTATAGTTAGTTGGACATTGCACTCGTACAAAACCCGTGAAATTCCCCCGTTATAGTTAGTTCAGCTAACTATAACTCGCGCCCCCGCAATGCACTGCTGATGACGTCACATATTACATCACTCATGACATGGTCAGTGACATCACTAATGACATCACTGATGACATCTCAAATGACATCACTGATGACATCATCCATGTGAGAATTTAATGCATCTTCTCACACCCTAATATAACTTTTGATACACCCACTCTAAATTACAGACTGCCAATCTCAAAACCATACACACTCCAATACCAATAAGTACATACCCACTCACTGATTCTTAGGTCTACACACACACATCTACTCACTCACCCATACAGTCACTCATACTTACAGTCACTCAGTACAGGACTATCATATGCACTCATACACCTATATAAACACTCACACAACGCAACTCATCCATAGAGGTACTCACACACCTAGTCAGTCATGCAAATAATTAATCACACTCCAATTTACTCACCTATACAGTTATACACACCAGCTCACTTATTCATAAAAATACTAGCACATTCTTACGCTCCTATGCAATCACTGATGCAAGCACACACTGATCCATATAGCCACTCTCACAATCACACACTCTCACTTATAGCCATTTATATACTCCAACACACATATATACTGCCTTTCACATATGTAGTTACTCACACATGTACCACTGAGATATACATTCAATCACTAACACACCCATACACACACTCACCCACCCATACAGTCCATCACAGACGCACTGTTGAAACCATGCACCCAGTGAATCACCCACTCACACATCTATTCACAGAGTCACACACACCCCACCCACACAAACACTGAGGCACCCATATAGATACTCAGAGAACCAATCCATAACCCATATAGACACTCATTTAGCTAGTCAGAAACCCATGCAGCTGCTTACACAACAACAGACAGACGGATACAGACATTCACACAGTTTAGTCATTCACCCATGCATCCAGTAAGATACATTTAATCACTTACTTATAGACTCAGTCATGCACCTACTAAATCATCCATTCAGACGCTTATACACCCACTCATTCTTCAATACGCCTTTCCCTATATATATTAAACATATTTAAACTTTACAGAAACACACAGTCACTGGATGATGTCAGTGATGTCATCAGTGATGTCACTGACCATGTGCAGAATAGTATTTAGTCCACACAGCTGCTGGGACTTTGAGCATACAGCCAGTGATCAAGGGCATGGAGCCCGAAACGCGTATGGCGCTTCTGATGGAGGGGTAAATGCGCTGTGCCTGCTGCCCACAATAAATGAAGGAGAATTTCCATCTGTGTCGGCGTTTCTATGCAGGGCAACCTGAGCAGGGCAACCTGGTGTTTTGGACATTAAATTGTGGCGCGCCTCGCCGCGGAAACGCCCCTCCGCATATTCTGCGGACCGCAGCGCCTGAAAATACGTGCGCTATGAGGAGATGGAGAGCCGGTATTGTGGGAAAAGGACATTTGCAGGTACTTTGGTGTTTCCCCTCCACAGTACCCACTTGGGGAAAACAGTTTTTTGCACAAAGCCCCGTAAAGCACCCACTTTGGAAAAGTTATGGACTACCTGACCCAGAAAGCATTGTTGCATGAAGTCCCAATAGGGCGGGGCAGAATAGTATTTAGTCCACACAGCTGCTGGGACTTTGAGCATACAGCCAGTGATCAAGGGCATGGAGCCCGAAACGCGTATGGCGCTTCTGATGGAGGGGTAAATGCGCTGTGCCTGCTGCCCACAATAAATGAAGGAGAATTTCCATCTGTGTCGGCGTTTCTATGCAGGGCAACCTGAGCAGGGCAACCTGGTATTTTGGACATTAAATTGCGGCGCGCCTCGCCGCGGAAACGCCCCGCCGCATATTCTGCGGACCGCAGCGCCTGAAAATACGTGCGCTATGAGGAGATGGAGAGCCGGTATTGTGGGAAAAGGACATTTGCAGGTACTTTGGTGTTTCCCCTCCACAGTACCCACTTGGGGAAAACAGTTTTTTGCCCAAAGCCCCGTAAAGCACCCACTTTGGAAAAGTTACGGACTACCTGACCCAGAAAGCATTGTTGCATGAAGTCCCAATAGGGCGGGGCAGAATAGTATTTAGTCCACACAGCTGCTGGGACTTTGAGCATACAGCCAGTGATCAAGGGCATGGAGCCCGAAACGCGTATGGCGCTTCTGATGGAGGGGTAAATGCGCTGTGCCTGCTGCCCACAATAAATGAAGGAGAATTTCCATCTGTGTCGGCGTTTCTATGCAGGGCAACCTGAGCAGGGCAACCTGGTGTTTTGGACATATATATATATATATATATATATATATATATATATATATATATATATATATATATATATATATATATATATATATATATATATAAATATAAATATTCAATGCAGCACGCACTCAGGCAGAAACGGTGATAGTTAAAAAAACTGGAATTTATTTACCTAATAAACCCTTCGTGACGCGTTTCGACTGGTATATGGTCTTGATCACACACACACATATATATATATTAAAACAACTACAATTAGTCAATTTACATAATTACTCTTCAATAAAATAATTATTAATTAATAAATAATTGTTATTCAGTTATTAATTAATTACGTTCTCACCCTATACTCCTACAAACCTAGCACCCGAACCTAAAATATAACAAAAAAGAGGATTTTCATAATGTACATATTTAAGCACCCTGCAATTAAATTATAAGTGAAATCAATCAGTATTCCATAATTTAAATAATTAAAAATTAATTGCATTATAAATTCACAATTAAAAATTAATTCTTTAATAATTATTACTCAATTAACTTGCCACCCTTGACCTCTACAAAGCCAGAACCCCACAACTAAATACAAGTAAAATAAATAGGTGTTCCATAAATTACATAATTATAAATCAAGCAAATAATTAGCAATTAATAATTAATTATTGCTCAATTAACTTCCCGCCCTACAACCCTACAAACCAACAGTCCCCAAATAACATAAATAAATCAGTATTACATAATTTACATAATAAATATGAATCATATAATTAAATAAAATGTATTAAATAAGTCATAATTGATTATCATCTAATTAACTTCCCACCCTATTTCCCTACAAACTCAACAACCCACTATAATACTGTATATTACTATTAAGAATGAAATGAAAAAATCTAGTTCACTTAAGAATACAAGCTATATTTAAAAAAAAAGCATTTATATAAACAATAGTAACACATACAATTAATACATCAACTAAAACACATTAAAATAATTAAAAAATATATTTTTAACAACTATAGTACTAAAAACGATATTAAAAACATAGATATTCGTTAAACTGATATGACTTACCTCAATAAACAATATTCTTATCAACAATATTTGTGCATCATGATATTTGAGTGTCACAATATTTAATTTTCAATATTTTCTTCCGATATTTTAAACTTGATATTTTGTCTGAAAACACCACACCACACCACAATATATCTCAAAGTGTACTGGCCTTAAAGAAAGCATATCCACAAAGAGCATCATACAGCACAACACACAACAAAAATACCCTCCATCCCATTACACTCTGCCATACAATTAACTAACCCTGGGCGATGAACTCCGCTCCGCTCGCGGAGTTTGCAGAGTTTCCTTTACTCCTCGTTACACGGAGATCGCCGAGCTCCGAAAAACTGCGCTTCGCATTGCGTAGTGGAGTTTTTTTCCTCGCTCGCGTTCGTCAACGTCAAGTTGGCGACCGCGAGCGAGGAAAATCAACCTCCCGGCGAGATTTTTCCTCGCTCGCGATCGTCAACATCAAGTTGGCGAGCGATAGCGTGGAAAATCAACATCCCGGCGAGACTTCTCAACGCGGGGAGGTCAGGTTTCTCATTGCGAGTGGTCGCGTATGCTCGCGACAGCTCGCGTTGAGAAACTGCCCGTTTACGTTGAGAAAGCTGCCGCTCGAGTAAAAATCTACTCGAGCGGCAGAAAAGGAAAGCAGGGACCACTTGCACTGTGCATGGTGCCGTTCGCAATGATTGCACAGTGCGGACAAGCATCCGGCACTGTGCAATCACCGCGAACGGCATTTTTCTATTGTACTCCGCCGCTCGCGTAGCTCCGCGTAGTGCAGCAGAGTTTTTTGCACTTCGCGTAGTGCAGCGTAGTGCAACTCCGCGAACTCCGCCCAGGGTTACAATTAACACAAAGTACAATACAGTTAAACGTGCCATTCTGACATATTGTATCAAGATGGTTAGTATATGGGGTAAGGTGTTGCATTTGGTTTAGTCTTTTCTGACCAACAGATAGTAAGCAGATAATGCTGGCTCCATATTCATTCCAGAGAGATAGCTGGCATTCCAATATTCCTCCTTGTAACATCACCTTTTAAACATCCATGTGACACTGCCTGCCAATGCCTTAGCTTAGAGGGTAATCAGAACCCGTATGTATACTGATGACACCCATGGCTTCCTGCCTTCTTCTCTCATTAAAACAGTAAATACTGTTCTTCTAGCCTAACTCTTAGCAGCACTCTCCTCTTGATTTGTGGGCAGCCTAAATGCCCTGCTGAGTTGTATGTGTAGATGTTGTTCTGAAAGCAGTAGTTGCCTTGGATATCATTCTTGGATATTGCTGAGGGAACCCCCAGAATAGAGATCTGTCATGCCTTTAATGATCAGTATATCTCTACAAGCTCCAGCTTCAGCTCTCTCTGTGTTTTGTTTGACACAGCAAATTGCTCCTCAGTATGTTTCTGGAAGGAATTTGTTCATTCTCAAGCACTCTTAGTCATCCCTATAATTTTGGAGGGCTGGGTTCCACATTTCCTTCTATAGGAGAAAACAGATGTGACTTCCCACATTTTAAATGAAGCTGTTTCCAATTAATATTTGAGGCTTTCATGGAGATATTCATGCACACATGGCAGACTTGATATTTGTGTATGGTTTCCTAGTTCAACAAGATTCAGGATAGTTTTTGTTTAAAAGGTGACAATCAAAGTCTAGTCTGCTTTGGAAAGTACCTCCCCATTCTTCATATAGGATCATCTATAGAGCCTCACACCCACCGGTTTTCTCACGTAGAGCCATAGCCAAGTAGTGCTCTGTGACACTTTGGCCAGGACTTGGGAGCAGTGAGGGGTGCTCTGAAGCCCCATTGAGCCCATTTTGAGCCCGCAAGCTATTGGAAGGGACTTCAAGTCTCAAAAGACTGTAACTCCAAGCAGGTGCCAGCGAATCTGGGAAGCAAGGGGGGGGCTGCCCTCGTTTCACGCTACAAGGTGCTCTGCACATCCCCGCTGCACGGGCCACGCCAGGGCAAAGCCCAGGCCAAGGGTGGGCCCGCCCTGAGCCCACCAGAGACAGGAAGAGGCAGGGCAGTGCCACCCCCTTGGCTCTGCACAAAGGATTAAGCTAGGTAAGAGTCTTATGTTTATTACTTGGCCTTAGAGATACACCTGACTCAGCTGGCATGCAAAAAAGAGACTGGGTTGATTCACTCTCCCTCGTCCTGTCTGCCTAGGGATTTACTTCCATCCTTTGTATTAGTCTTCGCAAACAAAGGCGAAATGTAAGACCGTAGCAGGCCCTCCGGGGAGTACAGGGACTACTCTAGATAGTTTCCTACAGCCAGCAGTTGTAGTTATTGCAAAAGAAATTGAGTTGGTGGAACGTTGTCTGTCACTCTCTTCACCCCCAAAACTCCACTTAAGCCCCGCCCCAGCTACGATGACTGTTAAAAACAGTGATATAAATAACATAACCACCCTTTCAGAAGATGAGCCAAACCCTGAGATGGTGGCAGCTGCACCTCCTAGCATCTCTGCATCTACACTGTACTCGAGAGAGGCATCAAATTTACAAGTGGGTAGTAGGGTAATTGGGGGCCAATTAGGCAAAAGGAAAAGATCGGTAGTAAGTTACATTCGTAAAAGGCCTTATACTACAGCCCGACCCCTCTGCCTGAAAAGGAGCTGGTAGAAATGGACGTTCATTTTAGGGCACTAAATGCGCTTATCAGTGATCCTAAAGTTTCCATATTGGATTTCATATCAAGTAAACTTGAATACATTCATGCTTGTGTAGGGACCATTGTACCCAAACTAAACAAATTGACCCCCTTCCATAGTCTACCGCAGCAAACAGGGGCTCCACCAAACTCTGTATGCCTAGAGGCAAGACCATGAGCATCTTCATCTGCAATTGAAAACTGTTAAACAATGAACCCGGCTGGGCCCATCCTTTCTCCATCATTTTCTTTGAATTCTCTCCCAAGGGCCCTAAAAAGAGAACCAGAAGGGAATAGGGCCTTCAGCAAAGAAGGGACTAGATGGACTTGCTAGGAATGGTCCAAGAAGTAAAGTTCTAAAACCCATAGAGAATGCCCATATTTACCTGCAACTTCCACCTGAATGCACTCCTCATGTTCTGATCTTAAAAAATGTTCTAACCATCTCTACACCAGCTCATGAGGATTCTGTGGGCCTAAAGAATAAAACAATCCACTGGCTCAAAAGCAAGGAGGGCCGGATGCTGGACTTATCTTCTGAAATTTTGATGGTCAGGAAAACTCCTTGGTTAGGCCCTGGCAGAAAAGTGTCAAAGGGAGATTGCAGGATTGTTAATTTCAGAACACCGATGGTGGTAAAATCACTTTTAAATTTCTGTGGAAATCAATTTCATCCACCAGGCTCCATCCAGGCCTTGCCCCTGGGCTATTTGTATAGACCATCTATATTGAGCAAGGTAAATAGCACTGAGGTAATTGATCACCCAATTCCAATTAGACATAGGTACAACATATCCACTAGTAATGTATTTGAACCCTTGGCCGCACATGAAGACATTGACTGATGCCACACTAACATGTCCCCTCTGAATGGAAATGTGGACCCCTTACCCTCAATGCAGGAAACATCTCATCATTTTGTTAAAGGGGACACATATACTATTCAGAACCCCTACTTTGAACCCGGCCTCTGCGATCACGCCCAGCCCCAGTTTGAGGTAATCTCTCTGGAAAATTGCACAATAAGTCCGGCTGAGAATGTTCTCAGCATTGTTTCATGGAACATTGCTGGAGCACTCATGAAGACTTTAAACCCAGATTGGATCAGCCTCATAAATCCCCAGAAAACTATATGCTGCCAAGAAACTTGGATGACTGCATATTTTTATATCGATGGGTACCAGGACTTCTTCCAACCTGCAATACCATCCAAGGTGGGCAGAGAAGTGGGGGACTTGCTAGCTTCTTTTCTGTTAAAGGTACTGACATTAGAATTACGAAATGCTGGGCTTCTTCTCACTTTCTCATCTCTCTCTTATCATTCTCTGCTGAATTTGAAATTGTGCTAATTAACTTTTATTATAGCATCTTCAATCATTCAGTCAGGGATATTATTGATCAATTTGATGAATTTTTACTGGACTTTTATAAAAAAAACAAATATATTTGGGTCGGAGAGTTTAACATTTGTTTATGTAAGTTCTCAGGTACAAGGGTCTGTGGTTTCAGTAATGAACAATCTGGCAATGATACACATGTCTCTCATTCTGTTTACGGTAATGCACTGAATGAATTGTTGTTAAAATATAACTTGGGCTTTTTAAGTGATACCAGTGGTACACAAAATGTATGTGTCATAACTTCACAGGGAATCAAGTAGGTAGCACTATAGATTATATACTCCTGTTAACTGAATCCCTCCCACCTAACTGATTTTGCGGTATCTAGCAGCTGTGTGAGTGACCATAACCTTCTTTTTATCAAGCTGGCTCCCTTATTAAAATGCCAGACCTAAGGGATTTGATAAAATGGAGATCTCTAGGAATAAAGTATTACAATTAAAATGGGAGAAGGGTGACCCAGTTGGATTTAGCCAAACCATTATTGAAGACTCTAGGGTTTCTATCATCACTTGTCTAACCGATGATCTAGGGCCTGCTGTGATCCAATCTGAATTTGCTAAAATCTGCAGGTCCATTTCACTGAATTTTATGTCTCCTGCTCTCCCTCGCGAGAAGCCACTCTCCCATTGGTTCAATGCAGCATGTTCAGCTGCCCATAGGAAACTGATGGTCATACTGAAAAAGTGACAGCCAGCTTGTGAGGTCAAGGACGCTAGGGAAAACGACAAAAAGTTCCCAGAGGAAAGAAAATCCGAGATTATAAATAAATCTGGGGAAGATCTGAAAATGGTGGAAAATTGAGCGACAGTACAAAATTCTGGCAAGTGGTCAATAGGCCTTTCTTTAAGGAGTCGGATGCCCCTAGCATTGATACTGTAATATCTGTGGATGCATGGGTTTCTCATTTCACTAGAAGTTTTCAATAGGAGACACGTCTATGTAGCCAGAGCTTAACTGTACTCCGGCTATGGAGACCCCCTGTGACCTCCAAACCCGTTTGAAGTCCAGGGGGTAATTAAAGCCATCAAAAAGTGTATTCCAGGAAAGGCTCCGGGAACAGATGGTGTCTTAGCTGACATCTTCAAATCAAATATTCATCTTTGGGCCCCATTACTCAAAAATGTGTTTAGATCAATAGTTTAGGGGCCCATCCCTGAGTCCTGGAAGACCGCCACTGTAGTTCCTATATTACAAAAAGGGTATCGGTCCCAGCCAACCTGTTATCAGCCGATCTCCTTAACAGATTCTAGTGCCAAGATCTTGGTAGAGTGTTACTGTCCCGTCTTGAATATTGGGCCCTCGCCAAAAATGTTTTGTCAGAAGTCCAATTCGGCTTTAGACCTGACATAAGCACAATTGAACAATGCCTAAATCTTTATTTATTGCGGGAAGTACGTCAAGGCAAAACAGGGCTCCGTGCACCTGGTGTTCATTGATTTATCAAGTGCCTTTGACCTGGTGAACCGCTCTAAGCTGTGGGAATTAATGGGTAAAATGGGAGGGGAGATTGAACTCCTAAGTCAGGCGACTCCATCAAGACCTACAGTAAGATTAGTAATTATCTGGCGGAAAAGGGAAAGGATGTGCCATGCATGGGAAATATGTTTACTCTCATTTTATTATACGCAAATGATGTGATATTGATCGCTCACACTGCAAACAGCCTCCAGACCCTTTTAGACTTGTTTCTAGCGTATATGAAGGATTTAGATCTTCAAGTAAACTATTCAAAATTGTATATTATGACATGCGGTCGCCCAAGCATTAAGTCAAAGCACTTTAAGATGGGGGATTCAAATCTAGCAAAGATGAAGAATTGTAATTATCTAGGGATTCTCTTTAATCAATCACTAAATTGGACATCACTTTTAATGCTTAGACTTCAGACTTTTAGCAGGAACATTGAGGCTATATTTTGATTTGACCATAAGCTAAGAAACAAACCCATTATAGAAATGTTGAGCTTGTATAGGAGCAAGTGCATTACAGTGGGAGCATATTATGCTGGCTTATGGGGCTACAACAGAGCGGGCGCCTTTCAACGAGCAGAAAACCTCTTTATGCGCAGATTATTGTCAGTCCCAGGAGCCACAGCACCCATCATATATATCATGAGGAACTCGGAATGACATACTTGGAAGACCTTACAGGGTTAACCCCTTTATTACTTTGGGTTACAATTTGGGGCACACCCAAGGCGAGTCTGACTAGAACCTGCATCTCCAACTGCCTGTCACTTGATGGGGTAGACCAAACACCATGGCTCTCATATCTGAAGGATTCGTTCAATAGTTTGGGCTTACTGGACTTATACGAAAACCCTCACACAATTGTGCCAGAACATAAGGTATGCGTCAAAGAAAGATATATGGAACACTGTATGAATAAGCATTTAGAAATGGCCCAGGCAAAATAAATAATTGTTAACTATGCCCAAGTATCAACAACACGTTACACAGAGTCTTACTTAGGGTGCATTATGAACCCCAAGTATTGTCATTGGCTCTCTTTAGTCTGCGCACACTGCACTTTAAATTTGCTTTCTCTACTCCAGGGGCCTGAAAACAGGATCTATCACCTTGTGGGTGCAATAACATCTCGATGCAATGCACTTGCCACTTTATTCTGCTTTGCACTTTGTACTCACGGCCGAGACATTCTTTCTTGGCCCCGCTTTTGCGCAAGTCAAACTTGAGACACTATAAGGAAGGGTTAATATTCCTGCAGTCTCTAGGGTTCCTAGAAATTTGTTATGCGATGTTAAACTTTATAAAATCAGCTTTCTATATTAGGAAAAGGTATGAATTCTATGGATGATTTTACGTTATAAATGCATGTCTGAAACTCGCTACATGCTATTACATTTTCATAAAATCAGCCCCCTACGCACATTGCATAAATCCCAATACAGCATAGCTTAACAGATGATTGTAAGTCACATATGTGCATTTTTTGTCTAATGAATGAGCCCTTTATATTATTAACTTGACATCCGTTCTGGCATCTTGGCCTATCAAAAGGAATCTTGTCTTAACTGTTACGGGACAACTTGTTTTTTGACTTTGTATCTTATTAATCTGAAACTGTTACATGGACTCAAATGTTTGGAATTTTAATGCATCATGTTTTTATTGCCATTGTGTTTATATGGCTCCAACCAAATAAAGATTTTTTGACTTGACTAGTGCTCTGCCAGCTGAGTTCTTGCAATTCGAATTTGGGCCGGAAGTGCAAAGCTATTTTGCAGTTGCAAATCCTACAATTTGCAAAATCTAAGGGTTTCTGACCCATAATAGCTTTTTGGTATTTATGAAACACATTTGCAGTCACAAACCATTGATCAGTTACCGACACCTCAAAGGAGGTGATAATTGATTCACAAACGAAAAGGTATCCCTTTGGGACACCCTAGCTTTTGTAAATGGTGTCAGAAGTCTCACAGAGAGTAGGCAGTGGTCCAGGTGATAACTGCCTCCTCCCGTCCATGTCGATATAGGAACTATTTTTTTTAAACCAGCATCAGTTCCGTTAGGAACATAAGCTGTTTAAAACAAAAAAAAGTTTCCCATTTAGGAATGCTAACATAAGGATGGTGATCTGCTGTTCCTTGCATGCCACTATCCAAGTGTTTGTAGCCAATGACAGAGGATTGCAAATAGCACCCTGCTTATTTAATAGTCATTAGACAGGTCATTATGTGGCCCCTTTAAATAGGAGATTATATGATGCCATCTATTAGTACAGGGACCGTATCGCAAAATCAGCTCAAGGGGTCCGATTTACTATTGTTTTGCAAGTTTGTAATCCCATCGCTAACTGGTTTACGACTACTAAAATATGTAAACGAAAACTCCAAAAGGTGAAAAAGACCTGTTTGCTAAAATAAAAAGCAATTTAGTGAATCCCAAATCGCTATTTTGACACCACACTTAGTGATTTCCTTATAGAGATTCATATTTGTGTTTTGCAGAACATATGTACAAAACATTGACAAATAGCAAATGGTCAAAAAACAAAAACTATGAAATTACACATGCAAATTAGCACCAAGTGGAAGCAGGTGATAGTCATTTTGAAACTATGATATGGCTGTGTATATACATATTGGCAATGCAGTAGAGGAGGAGACAGACAGGAGAGTATTTTTATCGTTAGGCTGACTTTACTGGACCAAACAGTGGAGGCCATTTATAGCAAGTACAATCTTTATAGACAGGTCGTATATAATTTAATTCATGTGTTAGACACATTGGGCCTGATTCACAAAGGTAAAATTACACTTTTGTGTAAGTTTGCATTTGCTTTGGAATTCACTAACTCTGATTTAATAGTAGGTTTAGGACTATGGAGAGTCCTCAGTCGGCATGGAGAACTCCGCACATAAAAAGTTAGCCATGTCATACCTCCGGTACCATTATGAGGGTGTAGGTGGAATGACGGCCTCCATATAACGCGTAAGTGTTAACCACAACGGAAGGCTACACCTCATGTATCTCAAGGGGCCCGCTATGGGGTGCGGGCCAGACAAATGGGTGTACAGCTAATTGTAAGGTATTAATAGATACCAAAATACACAGAGTTATGGTGTGGTAATGTTTGGGGCCACAGCACTTTCGCGGAAAAGAGCACCCTTGGCATAGATTAGGTAATGACTAGCCAAGTATTGCCAATGATCTATTTTAGACAGTTTTGGGCAAGAAACATGTTGACCTTATAAGGGAATAAGGGTCTCATTATTAAATTCCTATTCCACCTTGTTTTTTAATCCTTCACAGGATCCCTTGAAAATAAAGGAACTTTGAGGGATTCCTAGTTAATTTTAACTTCACTATTCACACGCACCAATGTACTTTTTAACCCAGAGATTTAGGCATAACACTGGGTTTAGACGGCACAATTGAAAATTATATCTTGCAAAGAGCCCCTTTCTTAGGGGCCCGTTGGGCATTGCAGCACCAGCCCTACAAGGAGCTAGCTCAGTGATGAAGCATGCCACCCCTTGGGGTGGGTGAGGGTTCTTGCTCCTAAAACTGGAAATTCTCTTTTGGCCTATAATAGGTTTGGATGATATAGTTTATTATTAATTAGGCCGGGGAATGCGCTGAGTTCTAAAACAACTCTGTGAGATTCTGGGAAATCCGCTAGATTCACGCTACTGTTTCAGGCCACTAGCGTGTTCTATGCATGAACGGCACTATGCAGTCCACATGGGCACTGCCATTTTGTTTTGCATGCTTTCTCTGCTGTTCTGTGCATGATGCTGAGCCTTTCTCTTGATCTGTCTCAATCCTCTTCCTATCCCATTCATCCACCCCTCATTTACCTTTTTTATCAGTGTGTGTCTTTCTGTGTGTGTATATTTTACGTTTTTGTCTTTATTTGTGCTGTGTTTTTTGTACTTTTTTTGTTTTTCCTTTCTTCCTTGTGTTTCACTGACTTTAGTTCTTCCTTTCTGCTTTGCTGTTTTCTTTTCTCTTACTTCTTTTTTTTCACCCAACGGCATGCCAGAACAGACAGCAAGCGGTGGTGCCAGAGCGGCTTCAACTGCAAGCCGCACACCTTGTGGTCACAGACGTCACGAACAGGTGCTGCCCCACCCATTTTTCCCAAAGCAGAGGTGGCAGAGCTTGTTTTTTTGTGCAGCGCCACTTCCCCTCCATGCTGGCACCAAGTGGCAGGCCTGGTAGAGGGTACACCCTGTGGGAGTGCCACCTGCTGTGGTGGAGTGTGCCGGTGCATGCATCGTAGCACTGGGGTGAGCGCATGACACAGCAGCTAACACATCACTGAGAGGACCTCATAGACCGCGAAGAGGACCTGCTCAACATCAAGGCTGCAGGGCTTGGTGAGCAATTTTTTTTTGTTCTCTAAAAATGCTAATATCTTTTTTTCAAATAGCATGCTGCTCACACTCAGAGGTAAGTTAAATTTACGATACGACTAATATCTGATCCAGCTTGAACTAGCCAGGTGCTCGGTGCTACCTACTCATACTCGTCAACACTCACTTGTGTTGATTATGTAAGAATTCATGCAGACTCCTCTGTCCTTTCACTAAGATAGTAGTAGTATATCAGGGAGTTAACGTTCTCTGTGCCTTTCTTTATGTAGCTCATACAGTCCCAATCTCCCAGTGATGTGTGGAATCTATGCATTAAAATGGGAGACTGAGTTGGCCCATCAAAGAGGGTTAAGAAGCAAAGATCATTCATTGCAATGTATTAGTAGTTCAAAATGTAGGTTATGTTGAGGAAATTAGGAATAGGGCTTAGGTTTAGGAAATTAGGAATAGGTCAATACTTGTACTGTAGGTGATCTGATTTAGAAAGTACAATGCTACTGTGTCTGCCTGTCAAAATATTTTTAGGGAGATTAACTATACCACTAATCTTTTTTTGTAAACTTCTTTATTTCTTACATCAGCACCCAATTGCAAGAGGGCATCAAAGGCAGGTTTAAGGGGTTGCCACCACCAGTTCAACGATAGGTGAAACCACCACTACCAGTGCCACAGCCGATGGTCCTGCTGGCCCCAGTAAGTCCTGTAATTATTATTATTATTATTTCCCTAACTTTTACCTCTCCCCACTATTAGAAAAATGTTGTCTTTTTTATTTTTTTTATACTGTCTTTATTTTCAACTCCTCTATCTAACATTTGTTAAATTCTTGTTATCCCTGCATTATCCTTTTTTTCTATATTTCATGTTTATGAAGCTGACTTCCTCCTATTTGCACTCTGTAGCTTTCTTCTACTTTTTAGTAAGCTTTCTCCCTCCCCTTGTATATCTTGTGGTACTGTAAGACTAAGAGAACACATTTTTTGGTACTGGGAAGATTGCAGGCCCAAATAAGCTATTATTCACCACACATGTTTTTGAGAAGACTTTCTTGCTCATGCGCAAACAGTCAAAATGAGAGAGTAGCCATGGTCATGGACCTCCCGAATGTTATGTACTCATTCATTTATACAGTATACCATCAGTTTTCATTAACAGTGCAGCATGACAGAAAAGTATGAGATCCCATTGCATTTGCCAACCAAGACCATATGCCCATCTTTAACCATTCTACCCATTCATTGCACTTCAACGACGCAGAGTCATCATAGCTCTGCCCCTCCATTACGAAAACATTTTGGTTGGCTTGGCCAGCTGGCTTTTCTAACATTGTCAACCAACAAACCTCCCAAAGTGATAGTTTCGATAGAAGATACTGCTAACTGAACTGTAGTGAGGTATTGAGGTTGTACCTTGTTCAAAACTAAAACTAATTACTTAGGAGATGAATCTGGCATCTAGAATGTGTACTTTTATTTTTAGCCGCACAGACCGCCAGCACAACGGAGGCAGCCCATGAAGCAGTTGGAGGGGGAGTACAAGTGCTGGCAGGGATGGTGGTCGTAAGTCACATTGCTAGCTTATTGACAAAGTAAGTATACTGTATTTGTTAAGCAAGGCAGATATCATGCTCGTAATCATTCATCACCTCCCTCCGATGGCATTTTACCACCCATGACCTAATTGCAGCACGGCTCAATTCCGCACTGCACTGTTGGCTGTGCAATGTGCCATTTACAAAGTACCTCACTCCATTATTCATTCCCAAGTTCTGTCCCAGACTACCAAAAAATTGAAGAATCCATTCTTAGCATGTGACACATTTTTCTGGCTAAGTGATACATATATATATATTCACTGAAAAAACCATAGGTTTTAGGGACAGTTATAGTTAGTTGGACATTTCACTCGTACAAAACCATAGAAATTCCCCCGTTATAGTTAGTTCAGCTAACTATAACTCACGCCCCTCAATGCACTGCTGATGACGTCACATATTACATCACTCATGACGTGGTCAGTGACATCACTGATGACATCTCAAATGACATCACTGATGACATCATCCAGTGACTGTGTGTTTCTGTAAAGTTTAAATATGTTTAATATATATAGGGAAAGGCGTATTGAAGAATGAGTGGGTGTATAAGTGTCTGAATGGATGATTTAGTAGGTGCATGACTGACTCTATAAGTGAGTGATTAAACGTATCTTACTGAATGCATGGGTTAGTGACTAAACTGTGTGAATGTCTGTTTCCGCCTGTCTGTTGGTGTGTAAGCGGCTGCATGGGTTTGTGAATAGCTACATGAGTGTCTACATGGGTTATTGATTGGTTGTCTGAGTATCTGTATGGGTGCCTGAGTGTTTGTGTGGGTGGGGTGTGTGTGACTCTGTGCATAGATGTGTGAGTGGGTGATTCACTGGGTGCATGGTTTCAAGAGTGCATCTGTGATGGACTGTATGGGTGGGTGAGTGTGTGTATGGGTGCGTTAGTGAGTGAATGTATATCTCAGTGGTACATGTGTGAGTAACTACATATGTGAAAGGCAGTATATATGTGTGTTGGAGTATATAAATGGCTATAAGTGAGAGTGTGTGATTGTGAGAGTGCCTGTATGGATGAGTGTGTACTTGTATCAGTGATTGTATAAGAGCGTAAGAATGTGCTAGTATTTGTATGAGTAAGTGAGCTGGTGTGTGTATAACTGTATAGGTGAGTAAATGGCAGTGTGAATAATTATTTGCAGGCCTGACTAGGTGTGTTAGTACCTCTATGGATGAGTGGCGGTGTGTGAGTGTCTATATAGGTGTATGAGTACATATGATAGTCCTGTACTGAGTGACCGTAAGTATGAGTGACTGTACGGGTGAGTGAGTAGATGTGTGTGGAGACCTAAGAATCAGTGAGTGGGTATGTAGTTATTGGTGTTGGAGTGTCTATGGTTTTGAGAATGGCAGTCTGTAATTTACAGTGGGTGTATCAAAAGTTATATTAGGGTGTGAGAAGATGAATGAAATTATCACATGGATGATGTCATCAGTGATGTCATCAGTGATGTAATTTGAGATGTCATCAGTGATGTCATCAGTGATGTCACTGACCATGTCATGAGTGATGTAATATGTGACGTCATCAGCAGTGCATTGCGGGGGCACGAGTTATAGTTAGCTGAACTAATTATAACGGGGAATTTCTATGGTTTTGTACGAGTGAAATGTCCAACTAACTATAACTGTCCCTAAAACCTATGGTTTTTTCAGTGAATTTCTAAGGTTTTTTAAATGCTAATTTCTAACTATAATGTGCCTGAAACCTATGGTTTTTTCAGTGAATTTCAAAGGTTTTTTAAATGCTAATTTCTAACTATAACGTGTCTCAAACCTATGGTTTTTTCTGTGAATTTCAAAGGTTTTTTAAATGCTAATTTCTAACTATAACGTGTCTCAAACCTATGGTTTTTTAAGTGAATTTCAAAGGTTTTTTAAATGCTAGTTTCTAACTATGCCTACAGAGGTAGGACATGTGAAGAAAGAAGAAAAAACGCACAGAAAGAAGCAAAAGAAATGCAGAAGGAAGCAACAGAAGTCCACAAAGACGAAGAAAAGAGCAGGAAGAAGCAAGACATGTGCAGAAAGAACCAACAGAGGAGCAGAAAGAGGCCTTGTTGCAAAATCATCCTGTGCCCACAACTTTTTCAGACGGGTACTGGTGGTAACTGACTCGGACTAACCAGGCCTAGAGCCAGTGCTATGCTAAAAGACACTTAGAATACAGTGAAAACACCTCCATACACTAGGGAACACTATGCGTTGGGGTACCCCTGTCATTAGCATGAACTCCTCTGTAAGGCCCTAGTACATAATAGGGCAGGGGGATTAAAACTTCCTCTTAAAACGCACCCCGGGGCGCGTTTGCACAGTGGTGAAGGGAGGGGGGGGCCTGAGGTGACATGTGTGCAAACAAGCCCTGTGGCCGTTTTAAGTTGGGAGATTAAGTCCCCTTGAATCCTGAGGGTCCAACTAGCCCACTAGGTACCTCCAGTAAGCGCCACACAGCTGCGTTGCACAGAGGTGTAAAAAGGGGCGTGGCCTGGACCACCTCTCTGCAACGCAGCCCTGTGGCGCGCACTGGAGGTACCTGGTGGGCTAGTTGCCCCCAGGGTCCCTCAGGATTCAAGGGGAATTAATTCCCCAACTTAAAACGCGCCACAGGGCGTGTTTGCACACATGTCACATGAGGCCCCGCCCCCTCCCTTCACCACTGTGCAAATGCGCCCTGTGGCGCGTCTTAAGTTGGGGTATTAGGTCACCTTGAATCCTGAGGGTCCCTGGGGCCCAACTAGCCCACCAGGTACTTCCAGTAAGCGCCACAGGCCTGTGTTGCAGAGAG